>CM057816.1:33213790-33363790 GCA_030067965.1 Latrodectus elegans
TGTCTCTTTTTTACATCACCGCTTAGATTCACATAGTCAGATTGCATACATTTTAGGTAGATAATTCTTATGACAATGTCACGATCGAGCATCATTCCTTTCCAAAGAGAGATAAGAAACATCGTTGATATTATCCTGGTTGGCTTGTCCCAAAGGTAATTTCAGCTCTATAACATGGCTGCCAAAGTATCTGAAATCGCTTTCATGGGGGCAGTGAAAGATCTTCATCAATGCTACTCCCGTCCGCAAAAACTCGTCTTCTATATTTCCGCTTCTTTGTCATAAGTATTTTAGTAAGTTTAACCGTATCAGAAGAAGAATTTACTTATCTTGTGACAAGAAAAGAAAATTTGCTGAATAAAATTAAATATATCAATGTTTAGTATGGGTTTTAGAAAACATCATATCATTCCTATTGCTGTTTATAATAACTGTAAAGGAAACTTTATATATATATATATATATATATAAAGTTTCCTATATATATATATTATCATGTTTAATATTTTTTTACTGTAACAGCTGGTAACTAGTTTTTTCCTCTTTCACCAATCGAATTGTTATTAGTTTTAAAGCAAATATATTAATAACTTATGTTGAGAATAATATAATAATAAACAAAAATTTGAGAAAGATAAAAATCATTCATAAGCATAAGGAACTGTTAAATTTAAAGCTTTTGCTCATTAGAGTTTTTTAAGTCACACTGATGAATATTGCCGCTAATATTCATTAGCCTGACTTAAAGTACTTACAAGAAATATTACCACTTAAAACACAAATTCAATTTTCTGCCTGGTTTTTGCATAAATTTTATTAAATTATCGAGTTAAAGTGTACGCTAAAATTTTGTCTTAAAAGTATTATTTTAATCAATTTACTTATTTTTTAAAGTGTGTAGTTTAAATATAATAAATTCACAATTGAAAAAAATATTGTTCTTTTTTGCAGAAAGCTTGTTTTATAGATTTCAAATAAAATAAAATAAATAAACATAAATATATATGTTTTATATTTATCGTTATAAATTTTAAAATTTCAATTATTTACAAAAGGGAGAGAAATATGTAAGGAATTCTCATAAAGTTTGTAAATAAGGGAAATATCTATGCAATTTAGATTTACTGCATTTGAAACATACAATATAAAACATATCATTTTAATAATTTACATTAAGATACTGCTAAGATAAGTACGTCGTCAAGCAGATAAAATTTCATTCTTTTGACGTTTTATGAGTCATAAAGTTTCGCAGCAAATTAGCCAATGTTATATATCACTTTATCGTCTTCCTATTTAAAAGCATATTTTGCTCTCTTACTGGTGATATAACAAGTTCGATTAATATCATGCATATGATACTGAAATCATACTAAGCTTTATTAACCTTATCTATAATTTTAAAAGCCTCCTTCTCTCTTCTCCAAGCTAGTATTAAAATAATAACTGAATAGCTGAAATACGTAGAAACATTGTCATAGAAATTTTTTTTCCAGGCTTGAATACCTTAGAAAGTGTAATAAGGTCATTTTCAAATATTGTTGCAAAAAACATACATATTTTCAAAATCTTGAAAAATTTAAAAATTGATGAAATGTTAGAATAAATATGTAATATGTCACCTACTTTTTATGACGAATTCATTAAAATACATATTATGGAAGTATGAAATGTTAGAAAAATCTCATTTTTACCATATTTTAGACGTTAATATTAATATTTTAGACGTGGGGCTGTATACGTTTTCCCAAATGATGACACTAAATTATCAGATAAAGTCATAATTTAAATTAATACATTAAGAATGAATATATTTATCAGTTAATACAATTATTTCTAAGATAACAACTTAGTGTAGTTGTAAATATCCACTCAAATATGAATTTTATAATATTATAGCATATTAAATGCAAAAATACTAAAGAAAAAGCAAAATAACCTGTTTAAATTTACTTAAAATATATGAATCGTTTTATTAAAATTTTATTTTCTTATTGTAAAGCATCTAGAATTCTCATAAGAAAAATTCAAATATGTTCATGAAAAAGTATAAAAATCTTTTTAAATTTACATAAAATGTGTGAGCCGACTGTGTGAATTCTATTTTTATTTACTTAAAAATGTCAGTTAATGTATGCATTATCAATATGTTCTATAGGAAAATATAAAACTCACACGTATTGTATTCATAAGTATTCTATCCCATCAATTAAAAACAATGGACTTACAATTTATTTCTTATAACATATTTTGGCATGCATTATTATGGCATAATATTAATTCATGTCTATTTTGTTATTTGAAAGAAACTACTGAGTAATCATATAAATTTTTTAATATGTTAAAATAAACTGGAAGAGGTTGAGAATGGATAAAAAAGCAAAATTCAACTAAATGATTATGTTATAAAGCCAATTTAATGAATTCATTTGGAAAAACGTGGTCTAGAAAATGTAGGAGGGGAGCAGAAACTTTTATGAGTCCCTGGATAACATATTCTGACATCTTATTAGGTCTTCCAAATTTTATAACACAGGGCATGTTTTAAGCATTTTGAAATAAAAGTATTATTTAAGATTTCTAGATAAAGAAATAGCATTATCGGCACCAAATATTCTGTTAACAGGACTTATTATTAAATAGAATCTTAGTATGTAATTAGCATGTTACACATCTGATATAAAAAGGAAGTAAGAATGTCATTCATCAAATAATTTGCAAAAACTTCTTAGTTATGATAGAAAAATAAGCATAACAAATTTTCTTCAACATAAAAATTAAAATTTGATAATTATTGATTATCGCTTTAAGTATGAGAAATTATGTATAATTACTTTTTCTTCATACATTTCTTTTTCTGCATCTCATTTTAACTGGAAATACACAATATTGTACAATTAATTACTTTATCAGCATTTGTTCATACATTTGAATTTGTAAATGAATACATAAAAAAATAGTATTTAAACTCAAATGCATTATTCTAAAATGTAAAAAAAAAATTAATTAATTGTAACGTTATTAAATAACTGCAAAAACTTTAATTTTAATAGTATGCTATATAAATACATTAACATGCAATAAACTTTAGTTTTTTTTTTGTCTGTGTAATACACCTATCAGATAGAACACATTTTCTTCGATCAAAGTGTAAAGAGACAGCACTTTTAGAGAAAAGAAATCGATTTATAGGAGGTAAAACGATTGGAACTTTTTTGTAATCTTCTGCAGTAATAAAAGATAATGATACATGTAAGATGAATGAGCAATCCGCGATACAGAAATTAACGAAGCTATTTTATAAAAATGGTCCCATTTAGAACGAAAGTGAATTCCATCTAAATAATGGGCACCAGACCAGATTTTTTATTTTTTTTCCCAGTGTGAAAAGCTTATGTTCTAAAGCATTTAATGACAAGTGGGACATTAATTCTGAAAGTAAAGTGTCTGCTTTATTTACAGCTATTAAATCGTAAATATTCTGAAAGAGAAAGAATTAATTTAGTAATTGGCGATAAAATTTTAACCATGTCGTAAGATTCTTGACATTTAAATAGTAAGAAAAATATATATTCATATATGAAATTTGTGTTATAAGTACATTACAAATTATATATATATATATATATATATATATATATATATATATATATATATATATATATATATATATATATATATATATATATATATATATATATATATATATATATATATATATATATATATATATATATATATTCCTAAGAAAATTAAATTTCAGCTATTAGAGTATATCACAAATGTGTGTGTGTTGAAATATCAGTGTTGAAACCGAAAACTAAAATTCTTTGATCAGCTGAAATAATATTCATTAAAATCTAAATATATATATTGAATTTCATCATTTATGCAAGCTTTCTCATACCACACTAAGTAGATAAATCATTTCTTTCCAGACTTTTCTACCTTAAGT
The DNA here is from genome assembly GCA_030067965.1 of Latrodectus elegans. Classification (NCBI taxonomy): domain Eukaryota; kingdom Metazoa; phylum Arthropoda; class Arachnida; order Araneae; family Theridiidae; genus Latrodectus; species Latrodectus elegans. Next base: position 33,217,746 of record CM057816.1, read on the forward strand.
TTACACCAACATTCCAACAAAATACAATTTTTTTATTTTAAAGTAGTAAATAAATTGAAGTATTTATATAAGGGGATTTCTTTGAAAGTATTTGGTAAGTGAATTAAGCAACTATTGTTCTTAAAAAATTCTCGAATTTTACGAATTTGCTATGATTTGTGTTTTTTAAGTAGTGATCAAAAGACTATCATTTTAAAAGTCCTAACATCCCATTTCATTAATGCTAATTTTTAGAATGACAATAATAAAGAATTTAATTTTAAATTTCGCAAGAGAGTTTTCATTATTAAAAACCTTAAATTTGTATTATGAAATGTACCTACATCCATGTCTATCAATATGTTTCTGCATGCTTTATAAATTGTCTAAATCTTGTATTATTATTGTATTCATTATAAACAAAGCGTGGTTTTTTAGCGTTTATAATAATTGTTTGTTATTGATCCCAACAATTAAAAACATTAGATTAAGTACATTTGTTTTTTACCTTAGAACTAACATTATAACACTTAGTATACTTTATTATTCAATTACTAATATTTTAATTAAGTGAAAGCAAATAGTTCATATTTCAGAAATTTTCAAGATTGTTTTCAATGTGTATATATATATATATATATATATAATATATATATATATATTGTACATGACCACACAGAAACTCTTTATCTTACTGATAGATATTCATTTAAAGTAATAAGACTTTTGCAGCTAAATTTAAGAATAATTTTATATTATATACTTTTTTGAATCAAATTTTGATGTTTTAAATATTTGTTGTTTCTTATGACACTTGGACAAACCAAGCTCGTTACGCCGCTGGCTATGCAAATTTAAGTCAGTAGGGTGGGTCTTTGTTTAACTAGAGAATAACGAAGGTGAAATTATGACTTTGCTCTAAACTTCTCCGATAGATGGCACCACTAGAGCATTCACTCCCTGAATTTTTATTCTTATCATAAGGGAGCAGAAATTATCTCCAAACCATTACACTCATGGTAACTGTTCAACGAACGACCACAAGACATTCGATTCCACAGATCTAACAAGCACGTATATCGCATATACTCGGTAGATACTGACGAAATGTGGAATCGAATTCCACCCTTCCGGGTGGAAGGCCGATGCCCTAACTACCAGACTACTACAGCCCTCTAGATATTTTAATATTTGCAACAATAATTATCAAATTGATAACATTAAGATATACTGATTTATACCTTTTCTTTTTTTAAAGGAAATTAGACATTTAAATAGTGTGACAGAAAATATTTTTAAGAAATGTGTTTTTAATTTTGGTCTTTTTAAAGGCTGAAAACTAGTCAAGTCAACAACTTTGATGGCTCATCAAGTGTTTTGTTATATATGGTTCTTTTTAGTAAATTTGGTGAAATGTGATAGTTATTCTAATTAGCAACATTTAAATTACTCTAAAATCAATTTTAGTGAAAAGTAATCACTCACAAATTACAATAATTATTGCAATTGCAATATCTCGAAAATAACTGAGAAATCAAATTTCATTCCAAAAATTATTTCTGGGATCACGATTTGAAATAATGTATATCAAGCTTTTTATTGAAGACTGTTCACAAAATATTTTTTAAGAATAACGCTAAAAATTTTCGTATTTGATCAAATAGTACGATATGATTTGCAAATTTGGATATTGATTTACTAGTTTTTGAGTTGATTGCATGAAGAAGCCTATATTGTACTTAATACTTAACTATAAAATCAGTATATTAAGTATCTGGATTAAAGTGTACTTATCGTAAGTACTTTGATATCTAGATTTTCATTAAAATTTAAAAAAAGCGCTTGAGGAAATTTGCTCTCCGATATTGTATTATTATGATGATCCTTATGAAATCAAACTCTTGACTATTTAATCCTGTAATTATATGTATTCCTTAATTAATGTGTAATTTTATTTTATACCATTTATCTTTAACTATAAGTATTATTAATAGGAACAGCTACTATAATTACAAACTGAATTTCAAAGAATTGCATTTATTCCTGAAAATTATATTTAATTGAGGAATAAATAAATTAAATTCTCTTTATGAACGAATAAATCAATTGCAGAAATTTTTCTATAACTAATTTATGACTTCCGAATTTACACCTCATATTTACATCGTAAAATACAATAAGGAGATAAAATTTTATGCAGACAAGAAAATTGAAAAAAGAAACATAATCAGCACATGTTAAACTTTTGAGTGATTTCAAAAAGAATATGGAGTATGAAACAGTTTCTTAAGGTCTGTCATGAAAAAGTTTTAGCAAACGGAATAAACTGAATCTTAATGGTACTCCTCTTTTTCATGGAATATAAAAAGTCCACATGTGCCATTTTCTCCGATTAAATTATATTTTGGAGAAAATCAAAGCCATTGCACAAGGCTTTCTTGTTATATCTACATTTAGAGACTTAAGAGAGTAGTCCATTTATATATAGTGCTGATCCCTGATGAAAATTTTTTCCTTGGCAATTTCACTTCGTGTAATAGAATCAGAAAGACTAAGAAATTGGTAAAGTCCATCAATTCAAAATTTGACTAGTGCAATTTTGCTTTCTTGATAGTAAAATATACATAAAATTTGATTATTTACATTTTTCAAATATTTTTCAGGAAATTCTAGATTTTTAAGTCAAGAGAAATGGCCACTTGTTCCCTTGACTCGGAATTCATAAAAAGAATTAACTACCATGTGTCTTTGAGCGATGGATGAATTGTTTAATAAGGCCATAAATCAATATTTCCTTTCGAATAAATTTCATATTCTCTCCAATAAATTATTAAATACTCTCCCAATAAATTTCAATTTCTTCTTTTTTGAATTCAAGATATGATTCGTAGTTTTTTTCAAATTAAACTACAACTCTAAATTTTTTTAACAAAAGATAATAGTTACTTAGATAAGAAATAAGGATTAGAAATAGTCAAAAAGGAAGCAAACTGCGATCTAAGATGAAAAAATGAAAGTGATTATACCTTTATTATATTTACTTTATACAGGGTTACACAATCAACAATATCAATCCTAGATATAATTTATGCTAAGGGAATTTTTAATTTAATCCAAATTTTTATTATGTTGATCATACCTATAAACATTTGCTTCTGAGTTTCAAAACATCAAGCTGGCAAATCTCCTTTATACATTACATTGTGGCGCTACCAATATACAAGGAAAACGACCGAATAAACTCTGCACAGCTAGAGTCCTAGTTGGGAGTACATAAAAACTGCCCAAAGAAGCGTTTCTGTACGATCCATAGTTTACAAAAAATAATGCGAAAAACAAAGTATGAAGTCACTGCGGGTGCAAGAAAAAACACATTATTCAGCATATCAACAGCAGTATATGCAGCGGATATCGATGGGCATACTCTTTAGCAGCTTTTAAGGTATTTCCAATACATCGGCCGTACATCAAGTACATGTCGCAGTAGTCACGAACGGAATACATGGCAACCTTACGAAGACTACCGGTAGCTGCAAGATGCAGCCTTTTAAATACCAGTTCACCAGCGGCTTAACTTCATTCCAAGACGCGCGCATTGCGATATGCGCGATGAACGTCTTAAACATTATCGTCTGGAAAGATATGAAAATACTGTTGTTAATATGACCAATAAAGTGTTTTTTTTTTTTTTTTTAGCACCGGCAGTGACGTCCGTAATACAGGAACGCTTCCATGGGCAGTTTTCATATACTACCAACGAGGAATCTAGCTGTACAGAGTTTATGCGGTCATTTTGGGACACCCTGTACAATTATTCAAACAAATTCAGTACTTACTTTTAATTTTTAATTATAATTATTATTTAGTGAGGCAGAAATTTTAAGTGTTAAAGCATGAACAATTTGTATACACTTCGCTAGTTACAAAAGGAAAAATATAAATTTTCACTTTATCCATCAAGCAAATATTTTTTTACAAAATTCTTGTTTATATATTACAAAAAAGTATTTGTGTGTTTAAGGATTTTATTTTTCCCTATCATATATCACAATGCTTTGGCAATAAATCTTTGTAAACAATATACCAGCTATAAGGTATTATAACCTCGTCCAAGAATCTCTTTTCTTTCTATCTTGAAAGTCGATACTAAAACTGCGAGAAAATTGATTTTAGATTTTTCTTTTGGACGTTAAATTGACCGTGAAGACTTTTATATCTACACTAAAGCAGCCTTTTTTTATTTTATCATTATTTTACAACAGTAAAAAGAGAATTTGTCCAGAAATACGTTGGATTTAAATATGTAACATTATCACGATTAGTAGTTTTATACGAAATATATTTTCTAACAAATTATTTTGCTACAAATTCTTGATTTCAAATTAATTCTGCTACAAATTTAGAATGTTTTGAAAGTTATTTTAATTTATGTAGAAATAATTTTTTAAATCGGATAAATATTGAATGGAAAAAGATTATTTCAGTAATTAAAATCCAAAATATTATTTATATGTTTATTGCTTTAGCAAAAAACATATTGTTTTTCATAGACAAGTTAACATGTAAACACCAACAACAGGATGAGGTTGTAAGAGAAATCCAAGATAATTTGTATTAATAAAAAATGAATTTTAGCTTCGTTCAATAAATTATATGTTTAACATAGCTTAATGTATATTAAAACAATTAAACAAAATTACTATTTGTTTTTATTAAAAACAGATTTACATTAATATAAGTGATTTTATAGCTATTAAGTGAATGAAAATTATATCATTTAAAATACTTCAACAATATTTAAAGTATAATTTTAAAATTTTACAGTTTATATATATATATATATATATATATATATATATATATATATATATATATATATATATATATATATATAATACTAAATAAAACATGAATGAAATAATAGGAAATATTTAAGTTAATTTATTTTTGAATGCTAACTTATACTATAGTAACGTAATAATAATAACTGATTTAAAAAAAGCATTGAAAACTTTAAAAATTAAATAAACGCACATCAAAAATTTTTGTACTCATTTAATTTTCATAATTACGTTACATTTAACAAAAATAGATTATAACGGAAATGGTATTATATAAGTTATTTCCTTTAAATGAATTTCAACACAATGACTTTAATTCAATGAAGAAAGCTTGAAGTATATAGTTAATATATTTTATGATTACAATTTTGTTGTATTATATCATTCGATAAGGCTTGTTTGCAAAGCGAATAAACCAAATTCTTTTTTTTTTTCAGTTTGTTAATAAAATTAATTAAAAGAAGGGAGTGCTGTTGGCCATATGTTTTGTAGTGCATAAATTGTTTTTTATATGGCTCGTTATTCTTAGGTTCGTTAAATAAAAAAATGTAAAAATTGTGGGGCGATTATCTGCTCATATAATAAGCATATATTACATCTAATATAATAATCTAATAAATACTAATATGGGCTTATATAATAATCATAATCATGAAAACATAATTATATACTTCACTATTTTCTCATGGGAAAAGAACTCTCTTTTACAAAATTCTTATAATTTTCTTATAATTTACGTTGAAAAGTCAAGCATAATTAGTTAAACAAGAAAACTAGGATGATCTTTAATTCTATGCTTTATAGAATTCTGATTTTTGTATATTGTGGTAGCTTCTTTCAAATATTACAAAGTTTAAAAATATATGTTTTTCCCTTTTAATGCTTTATTTACAGAAAGTCATATTAAATTTTTATGATAATAAAAAATTAATAATAATAAAGTCATTTAATCAGAAAGTCATATTAAGACGCCCAACTTGTCCAGTGGTCATCGTGCCTAACTGCGAATAGGGAGGTACTTGGTTCAAACCCCGGTTTGGGCATGGTTGTACTTCCTCTCTCTATCTATCCTGTCTGTCATTTCCTGGTAGGAATAGATTGTGAATAGTTGTCTACCCTATAAACGAGTACCTATGGCAAGTGTGTACTGAGGAAGTCGGACTCCACAACAAAATATGGTTCAGTTGGAAAAGTGAAGAAGTTACCCCATAATGCCAGCCCAGCTGGCACAAGATAAAAACAAAATATCAGTAATAAATTAAATGGATAATATTTAAAAAATTAAAGTACTCTCTAATTTTCACGAGTCTAAATATTATTTATGGTATAATTTTGATCAAAACTGTAGTGAAAAGAAATATTTTTGTAATAAGTAAAATCATTTATTTTAAAAATAATTAAGTATTTGGAAAGTATGATAATTCAGTCTTTGTGGAATGTATATAATAATTAAGTATTTGGATATTATAAAATATATATAAAAGAATGACTATATATATAACCACTGATATACATTTTTTAAATATATTCAAAACTAATTCTCTTTAAACTTCTTGAATGTATAGTTGTTTTCCAAGTTGTTTATTTTGATTTTGACTTTTTTTGTTTTGAATTTGATACTGATTTTTTATTTATTATTCTTTTAATATTTATGAAATTAACATGTTGTTTGCATTTTTGCATTATGATATTTAAAATTCAGTAAGAAGTTAGAGTTAGATATTACAGTGATTAATTTAATAATTCCTATTCAATTAAGTATAACAACTTCATTTTCTTGTCTTAAATTTGGATTCGCTTTGACTGGTGTTTGCTTCCATTTAGTTATTTGAATTTGATTTTATATTATTTTTTATAACCTTAATATTTTCTATTTTCATTAATTTCATTAATTTCAAAACATGTTTTCATCATTTTCATTAACCATATATTACACAAAAGTTGAAAAGAAAAGACACTGTTTATGAAGTCGCAACATAAATCCGATTGAGATTTAAAAATTTGTAATCTAACAGTAATTGGAATAAATGTATCTCAAATACAGGCCATATATAGAAATTTTGGATTACTTTCATTATTGTTAAATCACAATGCTATTTTTACAAATAATAAAAATTTTACTATCTCATGAAGCATTACTATGTATCGTTAATTTCTTAAAAATCATGAAAAATTACCTCTTTTATGATTTTTTTATGAAACTTTTCTAAGAAATATTTACATAACTAAATTTGAAGAATTACGTAACAAAAAATTATAATTATTCTTTTAAATTTAATTAATTATTAAATTAATTATTAACTATTAAACATTTCATGTATTATTAAAGGATTGCAACAAACTATATATATATATATATATATATATATATATATATATATAATTTTTAAATTTTGATTGTTGTATCGATATCGGTACTATCAAGTTAATTTTTTACTTATCGTTATAAAATATTAAAAATAATGAATATGCAAATTTTTAGAAGTGGATTTTAAAAGTAATGATATCAGCTGATATGCTTTATTAGGAAATTTTTTAAAAGATAAGCAAATATTTATGTAGAAATGATTACATAATGAATTAAACTATAATCTTGATTTTTAAATTCAAATTATAAAAATTGAGCATTAGAAGCTCCAATCTGTAATAAATTTATTCTGAGATATATATTTATTAATCCAAATGTTTCTAATATAATATCTTTTAATGTTCATGAAAGCATTGATGAAAGCTTTCAATGTTGAAAAAACTTTTTATACTTTAGCACTTTGAAATAAACTTCACCACTCATTCTCTGAGCACACAATATTAAACTTGGAAAACTTCTAAGCGATATAAGGGTTTGAAAGATCTAATTTTAAAGTATTGTAATCAATTATTGGGATGATTGTTTGACTGTAATTTAATTAACTCAAACTGCAAATCTAGCTTAGCTGCTTTTCAATCAACTTTGAAAGACGATTAGAATATCCAAACCCGTCGTAATGAGAGAAATTTTAAAATATACACGTTTAAATAAGCATTAGCTACAATGTACTTTTCAATAATTTTACGGTTGCTTATAGTATCCTCGAAATTCAATTACCCCAAAGTACAAAGATATTTAGATGGAGTTTAAAATATACTGTCTCTTAAACAGGATTCTTTGATAATATTTGTACTGATATCTGTAAGCGGTTCGATAAAATCATTTTTATTTCTAAACGAGGAGATTTTAGATAGTTATGCCACAAAATGGAAATTTAATAATGGAATATTTGAATTGTTCACAGCCTTTTAAGTATTATTATTTATAAAAGTTTATAAGTATATGTGTTTTAATATGTAATGGGTCTGGATGGGGGGAATTTTCAAATTAGCTAAAGGTTGCACGTGAGCAGCAATTTACTGATTTCTTTTCAGGAAATTAATAATATTTATTTAATAAGTAGATAATTCACTGATAATATTTAAGCATTTTTCTTCTGAAGTCTGTAAATTTCCTTTAATTGCCTTGTTGTATCTTTAAATACTTAAGATTAAAGATGTAATTTAGGAACAGCTAATATAATTAAGCTTCATCACTTTAAATTGTTCGATGAATTTTTCATAATATTTATAACTTTAATAATGTATTCACATCTAGAATTATGCAATGGTCAATAAATAAATGACTAAAATATAATTTATCATAAAAAATTATACCCATATGAAAAAAAAATTTAGTTATAAAGTAAACATCAGCATGGTTGGTTTGTTCGTCGCTCAACGGTCATTTTTCGCACACGAGAGCTATTTAGACCGGGACCTATGGTTTAAAGTTGATTCCGAGCCACTACAAACATCCATGCTCAGGTGAGATTCGAACCCACAAACTGTTGAGCCTAAGACAAGAGCGCTAACCATTCGGCTGCCGACTTGGCTAAACATCAGCATGAACAATATATTTGAATAGGTAAACATATTATATATACTCTGTATGGCTTGTATGCAAACATGTATTACAAGCCATACAAACATGGCTTGTAATATAACTGAAGTTGACTTTCCAAAATATCTCATATGTTCTTTAATAAAATAATATCCGTTTCTCAAGTTGTTTACAGAAATTATTATTTTGAAAGCATTACTATGAGAATCGTGCAAACGAAACTAAACATTATTCCTCAAGTATAAATGGTAACTAGAATATTTTAAATGTTATATGTAAATCTAAAATATTATTCGGCTTCAAAATGTTGTTAACAAATTTGAGAAAATCAGAATACTTTGTATTTCGAAAACAGGTTTAAAAAAAAAAAAAAAAAAAAAAAAAAAAAAAGTTATCTATCTTTCATACCAAGTGTCCTGGTTATACATCATAGTAAAAAATGCTACATTGAGCTCGATAACTTTTTACATCCTCACAAATAAGCTGTGATTATTATAGAATCATAAAGAGGAAAAGCAGAATTAATTGTCTGTCATCGCATTTCTCTCATCAGAGACTTTGTCAGAAATTAACACATGCAAAAATCATAGCTTACACTGTAAAGTTGTAGTCAAATCACTTCTAATGGATGTTTAAACTTGAGTTCAATGTTTTTATTCTTTTGTTATAATATCACTGTACTTATGCTAACTGGTAAACTATAGATACTAGATGATAGCGATGCTGGTTAGTATAAATTTTGCTTTTTCATTACCTCGATCTTCGCATTCATTTATGACCCATTTGCATTTCTGCAGTAATTGACAGATTCCTTTTCTGATCCATGTCGTCAAAACTATGCAACTACCGTAGCGTTTCAACCAAAAAGATCATAGATATATCATTTTTATCAATATGCTTCTTTGATTGTGTTACTGAGTACCCATTAAAAAAATCCATCAAGTATATCTTTGAGAATTTTTTAATTATATATATTTTTTTAATTGTGTATATTAAAAATGATATTCCAGCTTTGATTGCTCCTGAATTAGAGTATTGGTCTTTTAAATGTATCATACCATGCAATTTAAATACTTGTTGGACAAAATCATATCTTCTTAAATATTGATCAATCATAATGAATTACTTCAAAACGCTAAAGTTTAGAGCGACTTCTTAACTTTTTCTGACTGAACATATTTTTTGTAATAGAATTCATATTGTAAGTTAATAAATGCTGTAATATTCTAGTCCATAGGACCCCAAAGTGGCCCCGGTGGACCCCCAGAGGTCCATAGAAGACCACGCTGTGTCCACATAGACGTGAAAAGAAAGCAAAGGTTCACAAGTTGTAAGTGGGGATCCACAAAATATTTTCTGGTTTTCATAATAAGGAGCAAACATTTTAGCTTGGATTTACTTAATAACGTAGACAGGTAAATCATTCACTAGGTAGGTACTCAAAAATATTACAGACTCTGTTAAACACAGAATTGAATAGAAAAATAGATAACAGTACAAGGGTACACCACAAGTCGAGAATTGCAAAATGCCGCCCATGTGCCCGCTCGTCCGGGATACTTGCTTGGGCCTACAAAGGAATGAAATGCGACTTGCGCTGTGCTTGCAATCTACATTAGTATAAATACAAATGCAAAGAACAAAACGTTACTTATTTGTTTCCGGGATTTTGAACATAAAAGTGAATCAGTGTCAATTGATGAATCAGTTGTTGATTGTTTGTAATAAATGTTTACAATTTTGTATAGCCACAAGTATTATTTTAATAAATAGGACATAAGAAAATGTGCTAATTTTTTTTCTTAGAACTCCCAATTTAGGGTGATATTTTTTAGGAGGTTTGGGAATACAGTAGAAATCTAGCAGCAGGGGGTCTACCGAAAATAGAAAAACTTTTAAAGTGGTCCACGAGAAAAAAAAAAAGTTTGGGAACCCATGCTCTAGTCTTTTAAATGTATCATACCATGCGGTTTAAATACTTGTTATACAAAATCTTATCTTCTTAAATATTAATCAATCATAAAAAAATTACTTCAAAATGCTAAAGCTTATAACTTTTTCTCAACTTTTTCTGATTGAACGTGTTTTCTTGCAAAAGAATTCATATTGTAAGTTAATAAATGCTGTAATGCTGGAAATAATTCTAGAAATATTTATTTTATAATTAAGTGACCAATTTACATTCCTCCATACACATTTCTTATCTTCACACTGTTACACTAATGAAAGCTGTTAAACAATTATTAAATATACATTGACCCAACAAATGTCATTTTCCTTAGGAGGGTTACAATCGAAACCAATGATCGCATTTCTTTCACATTAACAAAATTTTTCTTATCTGTATTAATTAAAACATACGTCACTCAATTAGGATAATTGTTAACTTTTCGAAATTTATACATTATCTGTATATCATAATATTGTTTCAAATTATAATCGCGTGGTATTCGTTTCAGCAAACTATAGTATAATGAGAATTTCAATATGATTAGATAATTTTCTAAAATATTAAAATGGTATGCATTGATACAAGTCTTCAAATTAATTTCAAAACAATTTCTTATGAAATAAAATTTTCATTGCAGTGTAAAATTAATAACCAAGTAAATGTTTTATCCTTCATAATTACGTTTTGTAATTAAAAACAAGTAATAAAATATTTTTTCAAGTTCATTTTGCTTTTCAAAAATGCCATTTTAGTAGGATTTTTAGCCAATAGATCTTTACACATTTTGATGATGATCAAAACTTCTTTGTACCAAAGACTGGCACAGGTGCCTTATAATCCATGATTCCAAATTCTGAATTTTTTTGGCGATGAAGAAATGCTGTCAAGATGACGTATCGTGACGTGCACGATGACGTAAATAATAGGGTTACCAAAATCAAATTTTCTGCTTAATTCTTATAGGTCTCCATGTATATGACGTGATAAAAATGAGGTTGCCAGATACATAAGAAAATCCACCAAAAAATCGCCAATCTCAGAATTTGGCATCATAATTTATGCGGTATTTGTGACCAATGAATTCATAAAATTATTTATTTCACGTGTATGTCATTTTAGTAAGTATTCTGTCATTTCAGTTGCTTAATTAAAAGAGAAAATTAATTCATTTGTGATCATGCAATTTTTTATAGCCAGCTGCAAAGAAAAAAAAAACTTTGAGTGGTTTTCTTGCGAATGCAATTTTTTATTCACGTATATATATTAATAAAGCATTAATTTCTTCTGTAACGCATTGTCACAATGTCATATTTTTAAAAAATTGAAAAACTGCAAAATATGAGTGAAGAAAAATTTTGGTGTTTGCTTATTATACCGTTGATCGTATCCGCTAAAAACATTCATCGTCAAATAACACGATTTAACACAAAATTCTGAAATTTACTCTGATTCTACTTACTGTTTATATTTTTTTATTTTTAACACATATAAGTTTTAAAGTTAGGATCAGAAAATTTGACATCGATTTATCCCTCCCATTTTGAAAAAAAGAATGAAATTTGTAGTATTTGATAAAGTAATTTTTTGACACACAAAACTAATTGAATGGATAATACTGGTAAATTCCGAAATTTATACATATAGCTATTAACAACGAATAAAATTAGTTTTTTTGACTGTGGAATAATTGATAACCAATAAAAATATATAATTGCATTTTTCAGTTTATAATGTCTCTTTAGTTAATATAAAGTTCATATTAATTTAATATGAAATATTTATTATCAAAAATTTTACGATGAAGAGATTCGTATGTAATTAATAAATTTCAGTCATCTCAGAAAATTGGCTTTCTTTTATAAAAACTTGAGAGTTTATAAATATTTTATTATATTTAAATTGTTTTTAAGAATATTTTTTTAAAATATTTCTCCAAATTTCATCTGTCTTAAGTTTAATAATTCTTTTTGTGTGATAAAGATATGGTTTAAGCAGTAAATATTTGTTATTACAAAAAATCTTTAAATCCCTTCACAGACACAGTTGATAAATCATTGATAATCTATTAAGAGAATGAAGAATCTCCTTAGAAAGAGATTCTTTATGGATTATCTCTGATTGGATTCATGTCATTATAGATTATCAATAATTTATTCAATGAAGAATATCTTTGAAAAAATACAGTATCTATTTGTGTTTTCAATATGATTGAAGATAGAATAAGGATCCTACTACCCCAATAAAAGAGATCATACTTTAAAAATAATGAAATAAGAAAAGAAAGCAAAAGAAATCAATGTTGGCATTAACAAGACATTAGTCTTAAGATTTAAAAGAGAATGTTTACAAATATTGCATTATTAATTTAAAATTATAGATAGCACCAAAATGGTGTTCTACAGTTTTGACGAGTTTTGTGAAAAAATTCAATTTTACTCAATGCGAGATATAAGCCTACGAGCATAAAACTCCAAAACTGTTTCTGTTATATTACTACAAAAATAAAATTATATTACGTAATGAAATTTTTAAAAATTTAAATCGTTCTTGTTGAATTAAACTAACTATAAAGGTTTGTCTTGTCTTTTTTATTTTTCCTTTTCTTCTGTTCTATCGTCAACGTATTAATGGCATGAATCAGTGGGAAATGCTTTCTCAAGCCAGTGCTTTGGTCTTTATATCAAATATGAAAAGCGCCAAGCCAGAACAAAATTCCAGAAATAGTTTGGTTTACTATATCTAGTGTATCGAAGTAGAATTGCGCGAAGAGAGTCGAAGAGATTGGCGCCGACCACAATTATCGCCAACCAACATCATTTGCGCCAAGGATGTGGTCTCTGCGAGGATCCAACTTTCTCATGCAATCTAGGGTGAACTTTGCCTTGTTTGCTGCTGCTCGAAAAATACGATTTGAAGACAACAAGTTAATCGACAAGTCGGGCTTACAATACCGTTTCAATACGATGTGATATGAAACGCCATCTTTGATAACGTTTAATTTAAGTCACATCGTATTGACGTTAACGTCTTCATGGATATTTTAAGCCAATGAAAATTGTAATAGGAATGTAGTCATGATTTCAACTGGGAAGAAAGAAACAACATTTTTATAGTTAATAAAAATCTAAAATGTTTTGGTACTTTTACAGCATATCCCAACTTATATAGCAGCCAGCAGCAAGAAATATCATGTTACTTACGAAGAGACGAAAATAATACGATGTAGATATGTGATGATTTTAATGACTCAAAATTTTATTTTAAATTAAATATAATCCAAATGAAATTTTTTGAGCGAAAATTGAGTGATAGGTGATAAACAAACCTGAACTAACTAAAGGCTAAACAAAGCTAAAACAAGTGGTGCGAAAGATGGCGTAGTAATAATTTTGTCCGTTAAAAGGAGCATTGAGACACAAGTCACCAAGAGTAAAAAAAAAACTAAATGCATCAAAATATTTTAATTTTGTTTCATTGAAAGAAAGAAGTGTTGTTGTTGTTCTTGTTACTAATGACACTTATACAAGTTAAGCTCTCTATGCCTTGGCTATGTGAATTTAAGTCAATTGTGAGCGTCTTTCCTTTTAATCTGACCACCATGAATGTAAAAGTATGACTTTTGTTTTCCAAGTTCTCCGATAGATGGCAGCACTGAAGGATCTGCTTTTTTAATTTTGGCATTGATCTGAAGGGGGAATAAATTTCTCTCCAGACCATTGCACTTATGGTAACTGCTCAACGACAGATCACAGGACTTTCGATTCCACAGATTTAACGAGCCCGTATATCGCTCGGTATACGAGCCCGTATATGTTCTCGGTGGGTCTTATGCGGCATTGGGATTCAAGTCCCATCCTTCCGGATGGAAGGCCGATACCCTAACCACTAGGCTACCACGGCCCTAAGAAAGGTGTTATTACATTATACGTACACAATCAATCATCGATGCGATTATTACGCACTTTTCGCTTAAATAAATAAATTCGCTTAATGCTTAAATACGAGTTTAAATAAGTTTTGTCAAATTATTTTATAAAATGTAAATAAAATGTTTGTATTATTTTTAATAGCTACTAAACATGCAAACTTAAGCAAATGAAATGTTTACGATACCAATTTACGATTTGTCTCTTTTCCGTTATATTTCCGTACTAATTTTCCGTAATTATCATACAGTATAATAGAATAGTATTATAAAGTAATTTTAACTGTTATATTTTACTATAAAATTATAACTGATTCCCTTAACACGTATTTTAAGCCATTAAATTACTATCTAAGGACACATTTTACTTACAAAAACTAATTCAAACAGAACAACGGATTTAAAGATGATTTTGAATTATTTTACATTTAAGAAAAGAAATTTAATCTACAAAATTCTAAAATAAACCCCATAGCATTTAACAGTTAATTTCCGAATCGACAAAAAATATCTCAAAAAAGATTGTAGTTGTATCAAAGCTTGAAAATAGTTTTCGTCGCAAAACATTCTTTCAACTCTGCTAGCAAAGCAAACTGATAAAAATATTACGTAGATAACCCTTTATTTGGATTTGTTTTTCTCTTTGAATTTTAATCAGGAAATTTCCCCTCTGATTATTTTGAAAAGCATGCTTGATTACAAAAGAGCTTTAGAATTTCTTTTCAGCTTTTTAAGCAACGAGAATTATTCTTTTTTACAATAAGAATCAGGATTAACATTTTGAAACCAAACTATTTTATAATGCATGTTTGTTTGAATTATGTAAAATGCAAATAAAGTTATTAACTATAATTTAGAAACCAATTTTCATAATTTGCAATTTGGTTTGTCACTTATTTAATATGTCTCTAAACATTTTTATCACAGTGAAGAAAAATAAAAAATAAGTGTTTAGTTATTATATTAAAATTATCCCTGTTTTCAAATCGTATAATCGCTTACAATTTATTGTATACAAAAAAGTATTAAAAGTTACATAATAAATTCATTTTAGTATAATAACGAATAATTTTTCATATAACATATTAGAAGGGAACACAAAGAAAAATCCTCAAAATGTTTTAAAGGGTCAAACAAGTCTCATGAAAGTGATTTAACCAGTATGTTTACTATTTCTCTAACACAGATCTAATTTTATTCAGGTTTGAAAAAAAGCTATTTTATTGTCATCTATGAAAGTGAAATAATTCGATAATCAAGTAACATCAAATGAAATGTCTTTCGACAAATAAACAACTATATTTAAGAAAAAGAAATTGATAAGTCCATTCTTTTTCAAACGTTTTCTTACTAAGCTTAAATGAACACTAAATATTTAGTCGACTGCGAACTATAAAATAAATGAAGAAGGAAACTTAAGCAACTGACGTAATAACAATGAATGTAATAAATTAAAACAATTAGTTTTAAGAATAACTCAAGTAAAATAAATAAATAAATAAAATGAAATTAAGAATAACTCAAGTAAATAATAATCCTAAGTAAGTGTAACTACTGGCAAAATTATTTCATTTAGAGATGGATAATAAACGATTTCTGTATTCCTACCCAAATATTTTTATAACCGTCCAATTCACTCATAAATTATTTTTCTCTGCATAGAGTTGACTTTAGTTGTGACGCTCTAAACTAATTTGAATAATGAAGTTAATGATTAATTCAGGAATCAGGCAGTAAAAATGTCAATATTATTATCGAGTAAAGCTACTAAACTATATCAAAAGTCAAATATTAAGAACTTTGGAAACTGATTTAAAATTTATCTTTACATCAGGATTTATTAATTAAACAAGTCAAATAAAAAAATAAACGCCTTGAAAATATTTAATTTAAGAAAATATTAAAATATCAGAGGTTAAGGCTATTGCAGAGCAAGTTGTTAATCATAAAGTTCATTTCTATACACAGAGAATAATATTTTATGCAATTTTTTTTATTTATATCTCAGACATTTTATATAAATAATAAATATTAATAGATTATTTTAATTAAATTATAAAGTACTATGATAAGATTTTATAATATTAATAATTGTATAACACTCAAAAATGTTACATTAACAAATAACTAGAAATTTTATATATACTTTTTAATTAGGGTAGTTTTGAGAAATCCATGATCAATCGAGGAATTATATTTCATAAGGCAACATTGTATGTTTTCTTACAGATCATAAACCAAACTTGCTTCTTTGAAAATTTATTGGATCTCGATTTTATTTTTGAATAATAAAAGAGGTATGGAAATGAATATAAATATGATCATTATTAAGCTATATTTTATGCGAATTGAAGATGAGAATAAATTCATCAGACGGTAACAGAAAACGTGCTTAGAACTTATGTATACGTCGTGACAAATACATCATATTCAAAAAGGATATTACAAACTAAATTTTGATGATGAACCAGTGGAGGTTTCACAATTTTGAAGATCGCCAACAGTATCAAAATAAGACCCTTTAAAGATTTCTTTCAAATAGGCACCTTTTCTGATATATAGCAGTAAGACGCCACATGCTTTATATCTAACAAATAACAATTATTTCAAGCCCATGAATAAAGTCCACAATTTTTACTTTCCTGAAAGGCTTTCATAATAATAAGCTGTATTCCCAAAAGAAATGTGAATTTTCATAAGCTTACATCCAAAAAACAACCTTTCAGACATGAAAGATTTCAATATTTCGCTACTTTGATAAATATCTGTATGGCTTGAATCAAGATCCTTTTAAATTAAAGAGCACTATTTTGTCACTAGCATTGGTAATCTCATGTTAGAAACTCTGATATCACGGCATAAACTGCGATTCCATGGAACTTTTCGTTAATAATGGACTGTATTCATGTGGAGAACAAGGGAAACTCGCATGCGTTCACTTACTGCATTCAGAAGGCAAAAGTACACCATCCCTATTCTATTATTTAACAGGTGGTAGGATTGGATCCAAGATTTGCACTTTGAAGATCGCAATCCCAATACTATGAGCCGGAATAGAAATTTATATTGACAGTGAAATTTTTGTCCCTGACACAAATTATATATAAGTAACGTATAGATGGAAATAATATTGGTCCCATTTTCAAAATTTAAAAATTACAGTATCTATTAAAAGCATTTCACGAATTATTTCTGGATTATCTGGCAATGCGTGATTTAAAAAAATACTAAATATTTAAATTATTAACTCTCAAAATAAAAATATTAATTACAGAATATCTAGATGGATGATTTTGTATCCAATAGCGTTACTTTTTTCCATTTAGAATTAAATGTTCATTTTAAAAAGCAAAATAATTATTTTAATAAAATATTAACATTATCTGAGAAAAATATACTTATGAATAAATCATTATACGTATATCATAATTATTAACTACTTTATTTCAGAAATTGTAAGTATAAATATAATTTAGTAACTTAATTCTCAATGATATTAATAACGAAATATGTTTTTTCTATCTTTATAGTTATTTAAAAAAATGTATCAATAATTAGTTTCATATTTACTGAGTGCTGCTACAGAAACTTTAGTTTATAAATCGAGGCTGTAAACCACACAAAAATAGTTTTCTTAAAATTTCACTTGTTTTTGTCTATCTGTTTTAGATCTCTTTCTATTATAAATCTGAAGAAAAGCAATCGAATGTATTTTTTATATATCGAACCAATATGTATCTCAGAGGGAAAGTAATTTCTAAGTCAAGAAATTTAGATATCGATTGGAAAGTATTCAATTGCATGGCTTAAAAGAATGAGATTCCATGAAATTTGTGTGCTATTGAAATCAGTAACCATTTTTTAAAAAAACACAGGAATAGGACTACATAGGAATTGTACTCCTATTCCTATATTTTACTACATAGGAATTGGAATGAGCTACATAGGAATTGCTTTGAAGAAACAATTTTTTCCTTCCTTCATGACAAATGATTAGAAAGCCATTGATAAATCAAAAATTGTTATTTTCAAATGAAAAGATTTCAAAAATTTCTGAATGTTAATTTTTTATTTTCTATTTTCAAATGACATGACAAATAAAAATGAATATGGCAGAAGTAGGATGATCGAATATCGATTTCTTAAAAATTTATATTCAGCAAATGTCAATTTTTGTTTTTTCCTGTAATGCCCACTTGTCCTTAGGACCGCTGTAATGAGCGAAAATAATGGCATCTTATACAGTGAGGGTACCATCTTCACCCAGAAAGTAAAGAGATAAAAAAAGACAAACACACAGAGAGAATTGAATATCCATACCTAAATCAGGATTCGAACACGAGGCCTACTGCTTCGAAGTTAGGGAGCTAATCTCTCTGCCATGATGGCGGAGAGGTTAGCTGCCTAACTTCGATACGTCGGTGCATATGTCAAATGTAAATTGAGTTATTTTTATATGCAGTTAAATTTAAAAATATTTCGAAACATGTAAAGTTTATTAATTTAAATCTATTTTCAATTTTGGGGAAAACAATATCGCAATTTAAATTTTATAAAATTATTTCTGTTTATTGATTTCTGCTTTTAACTGTCATGAGCCATGATTACTATATTATTGATTCTAATCTGTGTTCAGTGAATAGATATATTGGCAGGTTATTTTAATATGTTTCTTGGTATCTATTTCTAGTGAATTAATGTTGCATAGCCAATTGCCTTTTTAATTTCAATTACCATAAAGCGATGGATTTAATGTTTATGTTGTTACCCTTCTTTATACGGCTCATCGCAAAATTACATCAAGGCCAATTCATCTTTTGACACCGTGTAGTGGGCAGCCTAATAGCTGAAGGCAAGTTGTAAGATATTTTGATATCCACGGCGTACGGCCTTACGGGAAGACTTTTCATAGATTGTGAAACTTGATCACGTGTTGCTAGGAAACCCGGAACTCCCAGGCACCCACTCCAACAGACGTGCTTGCTTGAAAGGACCAATCATGACTTTCAGTTTTCTGTTTGTACATATTGAAGTGGCAAGTAATGTGTCCACATCTTACACCTTGGCATTGTCCTCCATGAGTAATGATGCCTCTAAAGGTGGCAGGTATTAGGATTCTTCTGCTTGGTTCTTGCTTCAAAAATACGAAGACTCTACCCAGCTACTTCTATCTAACTGGTAGAATATAGCTCAGGGCTAAGCACAGGCCATCATGATGATGCAACAACAACAATATCCAAGAATAGCAACTTTCTGAATACCAATTATCAATTTAAAATTGCAGTTTAAATAAAAATCTAACATACCATTTTAGAACGTCTTTGCATTTTTTGTATTGAAATTTAAATGACACCGCGTGATGGACAGTCTAATGGATTGATTTAGGCCTTCTGAAAGGCATTTTATTATATTCCATTACATTACCTTTTGGATGGACTATTCATAGATAATCTGTTCTATTCACCAGTCGCAAGCAAGAGAAACTTCCATTCGCACAATTTGAGCGAGGCGCATGCAGAAAGTAGCTATGCAACATCCATCTTCCTTTATGGTTGTGTCAGAACCAGTGAACTTTTCTTGTAAAAAGCATAGTTCCTGTCACAAAGCTATAAATGAGCGCAAAAAAGATAACTATGAAACTGCCTTATGAACTGTTAAACAACCTAAGTTTATTGTAAGCAATTTTAACGTTCATGTCATTACATTCCAAGAAGACTTTTCATAGATATTAGGCCATATTCACTTGTAGCAATGGAAGAAACCGGAAAAGTTCCAAAGCACCGATCCCAACATGCAGAAACGCAACACCCATTTCTTATTGTTTAACAAAGTCTGAGTCCATCTCTTATTGTTTATCGAGTCCTGAACCTTTCGCTCTTCAGAGCACTATCAAAAGTGATAACTAGAAGACAAAATTATTAGATTTTCATTCTTTGATATAGTACGACATAAGTGGTGGAATATTGAAACCCCTTATAATTTTTAATCTGAATTATTTTTTTGCGTAGATACCTCATATTGAATTTGATGAGTACGACATAAGTGGTAGAATATTGAAACCCCTTATATAATTTTAATGTGAATTATTTCTCTGCGTAGATACCTCATATTGGATTTGATGAGTACGACATAAGTGTGGTGGAATATTGAAACCCCTTATAATTTTAATGAGAATTATTTCTCTGCGTAGATACCTCATATTGGATTTGATGAGTACGACATAAGTGGTGGAATATTGAAACCCCTTATATAATTTTAATGTGAATTATTTCTCTGCGTATATACCTCATATTGGATTTGATGAGCACGACATAAGTGGTGGAATATTGAAACCCCTTATAATTTTAATGTGAATTATTTTTATTTTTTTGCGTAGATACCTCATATTGAATTTGATGAGAACGACATAAGTGGTGGAATATTGAAACCCTTTATATATAATTTTATGTGGATTATTTCTCTGCGTAGAAACCTCATATTGGATTTGATGAGTACGACATAAGTGGTGGAATATTGAAACCCTTTATATAATTTTAATGAGAATTATTTCTCTGCGTAGATACCTCATATTGGATTTGATGAGTACGACATAAGTGGTGGAATATTGAAACCCCTTATAATTTTAATGTGAATTATTTCTCTGCGTAGATACCTCCTATTGGATTTGATGACTATGACATAAGTGGTGGAATATTGAAACACCTTATAATTTTAATGTGAATTATTTTTTGCGTAGATACCTCATATTGAATTTGATGAGAACGACATAAGTGGTGGAATATTGAAACCCTTTATAATTTTAATGTGAATTATTTCTCTGCGTAGATACCTCATATTGGATTTGATGAGCACGACATAAGTGGTGGAATATTGAAACCCTTATAATTTTAATGTGAGTTATTTTTATTTTTTTGCGTAGATACCTTATATTGAATTTGATGAGAACGACATAAGTGGTGGAATATTGAAACCCTTTATAATGTTAATGTGAATTATTTCTCTGCGTAGATACCTCATATTGGATTTAATGAGTACGACATAAGTGGTGGAATATTAAAACCCTTTATAATTTTAATGTGAATTATTTCTCTGCGTAGATACCTCATATTGGATTTGATGAGTACGACATAAGTGGTGGAGTATGGAAACCCCTTATAATTTTAATGTGAATTATTTCTCTGCGTAGATACTGCATATTGGATTTGATGATTACGACATAAGTGGTGGAATATTGAAAACCCTTATAATTTTAATGTGAATTATTTCTCTGCGTAGATACCTCATATTGGATTTGATTAGTACGACATAAGTGGTGGAATATTGAAACCCCTTATAATTTTAATATGAATTATTTCTCTGCGTAGATACCTCATATAGGATTTGATGAGCACGACATAAGTGGTGGAATATTGAAACCCTTTATAATTTTAATGTGAATTATTTCTCTGCGTAGATACCTTATATTGAATTTGATGAGAACGACATAAGTGGTGGAATATTGAAACCCTTTATAATGTTAATGTGAATTATTTCTCTGCGTAGATACCTCATATTGGATTTGATGAGTACGACATAAGTGGTGGAATATTGAAACCCCTTATAATTTTAATGAGAATTATTTCTCTGCGTAGATACCTCATATTGGATTTCATGAGTACAACATAAGTGGTGGAATATTGAAACCCCTTATAATTTTAATGTGAATTATTTCTCTGCGTAGATACCTCATATTGGATTTGATGAGTATGACATAAGTGGTGGAATATTGAAACCCCTTATAATTTTAATGTGAATTATTTTTTGCGTAGATACCTCATATTGGATTTGATGAGAACGACATAAGTGGTGGAATATTGAAACCCTTTATAATTTTAATGTGAATTATTTCTCTGCGTAGATACCTCATATTGGATTTGATGAGTACGACATAAGTGGTGGAATATTGAAACCCCTTATAATTTTAATGTGAATTATTTCTCTGCGTAGGTACCTCATATTGGATTTGATGAGTACGACATAAGTGGTGGAATATTGAAACCCTTATAATTTTAATGTGAATTATTTTTTTGCGTAGATACCTCATATTGAATTTGATGAGAACGACATAAGTGGTGGAATATTGAAACTGCTTATAATTTTAATGAGAATTATTTCTCTGCGTAGATACCACATATTGGATTTGATGCAAAATCTATTACTGTGAACATGAGAGTATTTCCTAACACAACCGTATTTCCACGCTCTTATGATGTGGATATAATAAACAAGATATGGTAGATATGTTTTTATTAGATTAAATATTTTTGTTTTATTGTTTCTAATAACTTGGGAAAATATTTTGTTCTTGTGTCCAAAAGATAGCGTATTATGTTCTTAACCTAGCTGAATCTTAAAACTAATTTTTCTTTGTCTTAAAAGCTAATTCTTATATTAACCTACTATCTCTTTATAAATAGAATACAACTAATTTAGCACAAATATTTAGTATGCACTTTATGAGAAACACATACACAAAATGAAATTTTTTCTTAAAACAATTTTCACTTACATTTTATTTGTGTAAAAGAAGGTAATCATTTATTTTTGCTGTTTCGAAATTACCCTTTTGAAACATATTTTTCATTTTCTTGGCTGTAGAAAAGCATTTCACAGTTGTTTTTCTGAAAAAAAACCTCTTGTGTTCTTGTTGCCCTTCATCTGCTTGTTTACCAATCGGTCCTAATACTTCATCCTTTTCTTTTTGTTTCTCGATTGAAATTTTTTTGTCTTTCACATATATTAATTCTGATATTTAATCACAGGATACTTTTACCCTACAAATTATATTTAAGTTCACATTCTGAAAAACTTAAAATGAATTTTGTACTGCAAGGAATTTCTTTGTGGAAATTTACGAATGGGTAACTCTTCTTCATTCAAATCATTGGGTAAATATTCTTGGCTTAATAGAAAACCTAAGAAAACTTAGTGGTTTTCTTTAAGTCTGTGCATATTAAAATAACCTAAATATCATTTTTCCTGAATCACCACTTCAAACATAAGTTGACGAATTCATTATACCTAGAATTTCAATTTTATAAGGAGACTCCAAGGCAAGATCTTTCCATTCAAAATCACCTTAGAATATTTGCACTTGAAACTATTATACTTTAATGTGTGAACGGTAAAAAAAAAGAGAACTAGGTTAATAAAGAGAAATTTTCCATGATTGCTTAAAAAAAGTCACAGATATCTCAACAACAGAATACACAGTTCAGTTAGCTGTCAACAATCCACAGGATCTTTTATTATCTAATAAAAACGTTGATCCAAATTTCTCAACCATGAAATTTAAAAAAAACCTAGAAAAAATTAAATGATCAAAAATAAATTTAAACGAAAAACGAGTGAAAATGAATTTACAAGAAAGAGATTTTTCAATATTTTATTTTGTAAATTTGAATTAAGATTTTTATTGCATTTATAGATCCATGTTATAAAGATAGCCATTAATTCGTAAAAACGTTAACGTTCTGAAGTTAAATTTCACATTTATTATAAAAATAAACGTCTACTGCACAAGATAGTTATCTACTTTCGAATGATCTGGCCACTTATCCAATTTCTAAATCTTCTCTTTAACTTTTTCCTCAAATGTATCCTCAAGGACTATGATTGTTGATTGGGTCTTCGATATTTTTCTATATGTCTAGGGCCCTAAAAGCAAGCTATATCCATTCCTTTAGAAATATATAACAGCTACCCATTACTAAGCAGTATATTTTTTATGTTCTTAATTGTTTATATATATTCACAACCAATTTTCTGAAATTAATTCTTTAAAAATTCAACACCGCTTAGTTCGAGTATTCTACTTTTCTTTCGAAACTTTTTCCATACTAACTGGATTGCCTTAAAAATACAACCTCTTATAAAAATATTGTTTATTTATCAAAAGCAATTTTTCTTTTAATTTTCCTGCATCGACGCAAGAAAACAACCTGTACAAATTTGTTTTTATCTATCTATCGAAAAATTTAAACTCTCTATCTTTTGCTTAATTTAAAAGTCCATCCTAGAAAATTCGGTATAGAAATATAGATAGTTTACATTCAATATTGGTTCCTGGTTTCAGTTTATTTACAATTCAAATGTATTTAGCTCCTACGTGAAATAATCGATGAAAAATAATCTAAAATATGGTTTTCTACTTAAAATCTCATGATTTTTCTGAAAATAACTGAATAGTCAAGTAATTTTTTGCAGTATTACATTTCAAAACCAGCTGTCTTATTTTGATGAAATAGCCTATAAATCTTCCCAGAGTAAAAGATCTTTTGTACACGAACTCTTAAAAACTAGTTGAAACATAAGATAATTGAAAATAAAATTATTTGTTTTGGCAACTGATTCCTTTAATATTATTAATCGAAGTTGCATCATAACCCGAACAACTGAAATAGATGCTGATTGAGTAATGGGCATTTTTAACTCAGGAACATTTGAAGCTAAGTATGGATAAATGGTTAACCATTTATCCATACTCCATACTTAGCATCAGTTAGGGAAAGCCAATCACCACCTTAGGAGCATCTGTTTGCTGTTCGATATCATGTAACGATATCATGAGTTCACTAAATCCATTTTGCTTCATACCCAGCTGTATGCATTCTATTCACTTTTGCCTATCTATTATTTCGTTATCTTTTAAGTACAAATGTAGTCTCTTGTTTCTGAATTTTAGGTTCCTCAGATGATTTCTCGAGGAATTATGGTAAAAAAAAAATATTGTTACTTAATTTTTGCACATCAGTATAGTTCGTGTTTTATTCATAATGTATAAACTGCTTATATCTATATTTAAAAAAACAACTATTTTTCGAAATAAAGAAATAATTTGAATTATCACACTGAATTAATTTTTCATGAATTAAATTTATTTGAAACTTTGAGCTATTACTGTAAATGCAAATTTTGAAAGAAATTAATTCATTTGACGCTGTAAGATTTAAATAATATTAAAAATATAGTTACTTCTGGAAACAATATTTTTCCAAAATAAATTTTTGCAATAAAATACTAACATCTAGAAATAGCTAAATTACTATTTTAGAACCAATATATCATAAATTACTAAATATAATAACTTCCAATAACAATAATTTTATATTTGTTGGATGACACAAAGCATTTAACTCATTTTAAGGGATTTAGGATTTATCAATCTCTTATAACTTCAAAATTAATAGTCGTTGATTGTTAATTATTGGCCAAATTGCTTATAATTTCAGAAAATTGTTATTTTAATTTCTAAATTTCATGTAAACTTTTTAAAATTTTTAAACGAAGAATTTTATGCCAAATTCTGAGAGATAAAGAAAATTGGATACTAAGTCAAATCTAAAAACTGACAGTCACTTGCTGTTAAACAGTTCATTAAGAACATTACCCTTCTTAAAGATAAAAGATTGTTAAGATAAAGACAAGTTTTCTAAAGAAACTGATTCCTCCAAGTGATAAAATACTTGAAACTTTCGCTGATATTTTCAAAACTGGCAAAGATAATGATAAATTTAAAACAAATAAGATAAAATTGGAATTAATGGAAAAATCTTGTCAATAAGTACAGACATTTGTGGAAAAATGTCTTTTAAATATTGTGTAAAGTGGTAAACTAATTTTTCATTTCACCTGTAAAAAAAATATTATTATCAAAATTTTGAAACAATTTGTTTTTTAACCTTAGTATTTCTTGAACAATAAATAAATTAATCAAATCAAATGCACATCTATGAAAAATATTTTTCAAGGATAAAGTTGAAAAATTAACAAATTTTATATCGCGTTAATAAACATAAAAATTCATTTAAAGAATTCAGTTAACATTTTGTCAATATTAATTTCATATTTTAAAATCTATGTTACATATTATATACAAATTCTAATGATCCTCATTATGTATATATTACAATAATACTGTTTAATATTAAATTTGTAACACATCTATATTTTACTATAACAAATGATTTATAATGTTGTGTTTTTAGTTTGAAAATTTTTTTTCATATATTTCACTTAAAACAGTGCAATCATAAATTTTGCTACAGCATTGTTAATTTACATAAATATTGAGTTTTAAATACTACGTGAGAGATTCATAAAAGTAATAATATAATTTATAATTACTCAGTTTAACAAAGACACTATTTGACTACCAGAATATGTGTATGTTCGCATTTGTGTGTGTGCATTTTTGTATGAATTTATTTACTAGTTAATTGTGATTCATGTTTATTTTTGTATTCATAAGTATTTATTGGGCATGTCGAACAGCAATTAACTTTTCAATAACTTTAAGTCAGTTTTTAACACACGATTAACACTAATGTAACTATCTCATTAAGCTTTAACTTTTTTTACTTCAAATATCTATCTTAATTAAAAAATACAATTACACTACTGGCCATTAAAATTGCTACACCAAGAAGGCGACATGCTACAGGCGTGAAATTTATACGAAAGGAAGAAGGTGCTGTGATATGCAAATGATTAACTTTTCAGCGCATTCAGAAAAAGCAGGCGCCAGTAGCGACCCCTACATTGTGTTTAAATGAGGAAATTGTTCAGCCGGTTCCTCATACACAAATTGCATTTGAACATTGTTGCCTGGTGAAAAGTTGTTGTGATCCCTCGTGTAAGAAGGAAAAATGCGTACCAGCACGTTTCTGACTTTGATAAAGGTCAAATTGTAGCGTACGGGGATTGCGGTTTATCTTATCGCAGTATTGCTGCTCGCGTTGGTCGAGATCCAATGACTGTTAGCAGAATATGGAATCGATGGATTCAGGACGGTAATACGGAAGGCCATGGGGGATCTCAACGGCCACCTATCACTAGCAGCCGAGAAGACAGGCATATTATCCCCATGGCCGTAAGGGATCGTGCAACCACGTCACGAGCCATAAGTCAAGAAACGGGGTCGTTTGGAAGACAACAAGTGTCTGCACGAACAGTTCGACGACGTTTTCAGCAGCATGAACTCTCAGCTCGGACACCATGGCTGCGGCTTCCCTTGACGCTGCGTCACAGACAAGAGCGCCTTCAATGGTGTGAGCAACGACGAACCTGGGCACACGAATGGCGAGACGTCATCTTTTTAGATGAATCCAGGTTCTGTGTACAGCATCATGATGGTCGCATCCGTGTTTGGCGGCATCGTGGTGAACGCACACGGCAGCGTGCATTCGTCATCGTCATACTGGCCCATCACCTGGCGTGATGGTATGGGGTGCCATTGGATACACGTCTCGGTCACCTCTTGTTCGCATTGACGGTGCTTTGAACAGTGCACGTTACATTTCTGGTGTGTTACGATCCGTGGCTCTACCCTTTATTCGAGCCCAGCGAACCCTACATTTCAGCAGGATAATGCCCTACAGCATGTTGCCGGTATTGTACGGACCTTCCTTGATATGGAACATGTTCGGCTGTTGCCCTGGCCAGCACGTTCTCCAGATCTTTCACCAATAGAAAACGTCTGGTCAATGGTTGCCGAGCAACTGGCTCGTCACCAAACGCCAGCCACTACGGTTGATGAACTGTGGCATCGTGTTGAAGCTGCATGGGCATCTGTACCTGTACATGCAATCCAATCTCTGACTCAATGCCCAGGCGTATAACTGCTGTTATTACTGCCAGAGGTGGTTGTTCTGGGTACTGATTTCACAGGATCTATCCAGCCAAATATTTTGAAAATTTAATCACTTGTTATTTCTAGTATAATATATTTGTTCAACAAATATCATTTTGTTATCTGCATTTCTTCCTGATGTAGCATTTTTAATGGCCAGTAGTGTATAATTATTTATGATAATGATAAAATTTGGTAAATGTTTATCTTTATAAGCAACAATATTTAATTATCTGGTATAAGCAACAATATTAAATGCTGAGTTTGCTTTCTCATTTACTTTTTATTCTTAATTCCATGTGTAACAGCTACGCCATTAAATGGAAAAATTAAGATGTGCTTCGGGATTGTTAGATTTATACATTATTTAATGTAGGTTTACATCTGAATGGGAATATACGAGTTAAAAATTCATGAAGAATTGTTCCTGGCTACGAACAATTCTTCATGATTTGTTTAATCAGTTATAATTTTAGTAACTAAGCATTATTTAAGAGGTAGAAAATTACAATTTTTTTTTACAAAAGAATGCACACCTTTTAGCACAGTGACTCTCTCTTATAAGGCAACAAAATATAAAAAATTACGATTTTCAGCAATCACCTTTAAAAAAAAAAAAAAAAAAAAAAAAACACCTATTATTCAAAAAAATAAAATCTTACCCGCTTGTCTTCTTCAACAATTCAGGCAAACTCACGTAAGACACAATAAGAAAATTAATGCAGGTAACTTTACTCTTTCTCAATTCGCTTATTCTTTCCTTTAAATGTCGCTGTGAGACAGAAAAATTCAAATCTGAGTTAAAGTCATTCGGTTAAAATTCAAGGAAAATTCATGAATAATTCACAAAAAAATATTTCGAACTAGCTTCATTCTACAACGTTTTTGGAGTCCTCATTTAACAGCTTTCTAAGAAATATAATTATTGCTTTCCAGATTATAACAATCGTTAAAGTGAAGATTCTACCGTAGAGGAATAATTTTTTCAAGCATTTATATTGATTGGCATTTGAAACACTTCCTGATTTCTTCCCTGGGGAGAAGTAAATACAAAACTATCGCTAAGCAATTTTTCCACAAAATGAGGCAAATTACCGTAAATAGCCATCAAATATAAAAGTATCTTCTCCTCAATGTTACAACTAATTCTAGTCGAGATTATCATGCTCTATTGGTAAAATTGCTCTCTTAAAAATGGAGAAAACACAAGATTCATCAGTAAAGCCATATATGTGATCAAAACTAATTCTTGATTCGCTGTTGCTTCTTCTCGATGTTAAAACTAGTTCTAGACGAGATTATCCTGCTCTTTTGGTAGAATTGCAATCTTAAAAATGGGAAGAAACACAAGATTCAACAGTAAAATCATATATGTGGTCAGAACTAATTCTTAATTCGCTGTTGCATTGTAGTAAATCCTAATTTTTCTGAGTAAAAAGCTTTATACTCGATCCAAGCACCTCTCGAACAAGAGACAAATGTTATGCTTTTATTTTATGCACGCATGACGAGATTTATGTTTGAGATTTTTTTAAGTTTTCTTCCTCAAAACGCATAAATAATTCCTTGTCATATGAAAAAACTCCTTGGAAGCCATTCTACTTTCTGTATTAAAGAGAAAACCTTGCAACTGTTTTTAGTAACTAAGCTTTCTTCTATACGATGTTGAAGCACTTTCTTCTGAGTATATAAAATATTTTTGTGGATGTGATTTCCAGGCAGTAACTTTCTGGGTAAGAAGATATTCTTCGAATGTCTCAGATTTGATAACACCTTTCGCTCTAAAGTGGATTTCAGATGTTTAACACTACAAATTAAAATTCCAAACAACTGAAGGCAGATATTTGTGTTTGAACACCACGTCACGTTTCCTTCCAAAAAGAATTTTTGGAGACACCATGCGACATTCATTTGCCACAAGATGAATGTCGTGACTCATCTTGTCGGTGAAACTCGGACTCTAATTGGACGAGGTAGACTCTAAGCATTCTGATCAATGTATCTGAGGAAGCACAACATACCTCTTCCATTGTTTATCAGTGGGCTGGACTGAACTAAGAACTTTTTATTCCTTAGAATGTTGTTTTGAATTAACTAAATAACATTCTATGGATACAATATTTCTAATTTTTGCTTGTACACGTTAGGAGTAGTATTTTGTGCTTTCCTCGTTTCCTTGCTTCATTTTTTCACTTTCCTTTATTTTTACTTCAATTTTAGACTTCCCTTGTTTCTTTGCTTCATTTTTTTCATAATTATTGGATTGCAATCATGTATAATACATGAATATAATCCAATAATTATGAAACATTCTCTCGGAAAACAAAATATTAAGGATTGTAAAAGCTTTATAAATCTGTTAGGTTATCAACTGAAATCTGTTAGGTGAAAATGGAACAATAGGCATCTTTTGAGTGAATGTAAGACATTAGCTTCGATTCTAAAATTAGAAGATCCCATGAAAACTCTAATCATGTACCATGAAATTATTTCTAAAAAAAGTCGTCATGTGAAGTGAAAAATTCTTTCTTGTATTTCTATGCAATTAAATTCTTGTTTATAAATATTTCCATATAATGAAAGAATCAATAGAATTAAATAAAATTTTAAACCCAAATAGCTCCTGTTGGAATAAATAATTCAATTTTTAAAGCAAAAATACCTCAATAAATGGCCAATTTATAGATCTCATCTACATCAATGTAGATCTCATGAGTTACAATAAGTGCTGCTATTTGACGTGTAATATTCCAAGTTTATTGTGAATGTCTCCTAAAAGAAGAGCAATCATATTGATATTATGCACACCCAAGTTCGTCTACCGAAGCCATAAAACACAAGAATCATGAACAATACACCAATCAACGCAGTCTTGCGTTTATTTTATTAGTGATATATCTGCAATTAAAGAGACGCTTAAAAAAGAGAGAAGCTGTACATAATCTACAGAAGATTCTAATATTAGTACGTTTAATAATGCATTTCAAAAGATAACATTCCCCGTCATAGCATCTTACATAAATGCATGCATTATGGTATGACAAATTAGATGTGGGATCACATCAGAAAAAACTGCTTCTTTTTCCAGTGTGCATTTCACTTTATATTCAGCAGCATATTCCAACCTCAATCTTTGATGATTTTGATTGATACTTACTTATCACAGAGCAACAGACATCGACACAGTGTTGAAACACTAAGTAATAACTTATACAAACAAAAAGTAATAATTCAGTCTTTAGTTGGTTCCCAAAGTACTACTAACTGTTTTTTATCAGTATGATTCATTAGTCCATGCAGAATAAATATTTAATATCAAACCTCGATATTCCAGTTTTCAACATCCCCAGATTTCCAAACTATCCGATTCTCGTGAAATCCATTACTTTCTACATCAAATGATTGTACTGTTGTTATTCTGAACATGAGCCTTTTCGCTTCATAAAAAAATACTTTTTCACGAAGATCGGTATTTCCACCCATTCAAACCCAAAAAACTTGTTAAAGCTTAGCTGGATAATTTAACGGTTAACTGATAATCATAAACTTTGCTGATAATTAAAAATGAAGGACATAAATAATATATCTGAAAACTTTTAATTTTAATAACTTCTACTACTTACTTAAGAAATTGTTCATTGCGCAGTGTAATTCTTTATCTAGTACTTCCCTCGGGGAAGCATGTAACTCCTAGAGACCGCGTCCACAAAATGGTGGATAGGGGAACGCCTCCGCTAGTCTTCCAGTGAGTTGTAGAAGGGAAATAAAATATCTTCCGTTGACCAACAGGCAGAAGTCCAACCTCCCGAAGCAATGGCAAACCCCTTTATAACAAGTGCAATAGATCAACAGAATACGGACTGGGCACATGAGGAGTATGAAAATCATGCCCGATGGATCTCGAACCTACGCAGAATGCAGGCACTGCACAAGAGTTCCTTTGGATCCGAGGTATCTCTTCAACTGCATCTCTGTTGCCTCAACCTTCTTCAACATCAGCCCCAACTGCTGCCATAACACCCTTTATAAGAAAAAAGCTGAAGATGTGGCCAGGGCAGTGCTCCAAGTCTTTGGTCCCATATAACTTGTTTCCTTTTTTTTTTTTTTTTTTTTTTTTCTTTTTGCATTTGTCACATGGCAACAACAACATACAAATATCTTCTAAGAATATTATCTTATTGCCTTATTTTTTTTCTTCTTTTTTGTTACTGATAACTTATAATACAGATTTAATACCACTTTTCATCCTGTTTGCATTTTTTGCTCTTTCTGTTCAAATAAGAGTTTCTTTTTGAAATGAATATTTTTGTTTGCCTAAAACAATCTAATATGTAACTGTGTGATAGGAGTTTATTACTAAAAAATAATTGGCTTAATCTCTCGATATTCATCTATGATACATTTCCCGATTGTCAAGTCAGGCCTTAGATTTATGGATACCCAATAAGTAAATTAATTTATTTTATTTTAGATAATGTTTTACATAGTCAGAGATTGATACACTAAATATTCTTATATATTAAGTCTCTAATGTCCCTCCCTCAGGTTGATCTGAAAAGGAAAAATGCCAACTCAAACGTTAGAAATTCTTAAAATTGCAAAGTGGTTGATAGTTTAGCACTTTCGTGCCTACAGAAATAAGCAGTAGGTGAAGAAATGCATTAAAATATCTATTTTGGTGAATTTAATTCATTATTATTTAAAAACCAAATGTAATAATAAACTTTATAGACTCTTTTGAGATATGAACTAAATAAATACATGATCTACTTTATATTAAATCACAAATTCATATTATCACTTCAAAACTGAATTTTTTCATGAGCAGCAAGTTCCTATTTACGCTTTGGCATTAAATAGTCTAACTATTGTATTTTGGATTTTTCTATTTTACATTAAGGCTGAAAATGACTATGCCATGAATAAACATTTCTGAGTCACTTAAAAGGTACCACATCTAGTTAATTTCAATTAGTTAGGTGTAAAAATATCATGTTAAAGTTAAATGCCTGAACAAAGAAGATAAATGTTAAAAGACATTATATGCATTTAAATATAACTTCAATTTTTATAGAAGAAAAATGAAAAGACATGCTTACAAATTATGTTTATTCTTTTCATCATTTTTCCAATTATATGTTTTTAGCAAATTTTAAGATGTTACTTAGAAAAGCCACAATTACAGCTGAATGAAATCTGAGATACCTTTCTACCTGTTGTTGTTACTAATGACACTTGGAAAAGCCAATATCACTATATCTCGACTAATCAAATTTTAAGTCAATCGGGAGCGTCTTTCGTTTTAATCAGAGCACTATGGAGCTGAAAGTACGACGTTTGCTCTTCAAATTCTCCGATAGATGGCAGTACCAGAGGATCTACTCCCTTACTTGATTGATCTGAAAGGAGAGTAAATTTCCGAGACCATTGCACCCATGGTAACTGCTCAACGACCGACCACAGGACTTTCGATTCCACAGATTTAACGAGCACGTATATCGCATGTATTCGGGTGAGTTTTTGGTGGCATTGGGAATCGAACCCCATCCTTCCGGATGTAAAGCCGATACCCTAAACTCTAGGCTACCACGGCTTTAACTGTAATAACCTTT
This sequence comes from Latrodectus elegans, assembly GCA_030067965.1. NCBI lineage: Eukaryota > Metazoa > Arthropoda > Arachnida > Araneae > Theridiidae > Latrodectus > Latrodectus elegans. The sequence goes on from CM057816.1 coordinate 33,251,633, forward strand.
CTACCAAAATGCAACATAGAGGAAACACATAGCTCCTCAAAATATTCCACTTACTGTCATTCTTACTCGTGGTTTGACAACCCAATAGAAATTGGACTGCCACAAGCCTCGAGTTATAAATTTATATCAATAAAAAAAAGAAGTTAGTTACATTAATATAAATAGTTGATCTTGACTGTGGTGTTATAATTGTGAGTGATATCAAAACTCATAATCATATGTCTAAACAGATTTTATTAATCCATTTTAATTTAATTTCAGTTGCTGTTTTTTCAAAGAAATGATTTAGACTGTTTCACAGTGACTATGGATTCAAATTATGTCTTTCATTATAAATTAATTTAGCTCCAATTTTTTTAAAAAGACAGTTTAGCATTCATAGTTGAAAATATAATGCAATAAATAAATACACAATTACTTAATTGTGTGTCTTAATATTACATTAAATTATACCTCATCAATATGAAAAATGAATTTAAAAAATGTATGATTTCATATATCTGATTATATAATACTATTTATTTTAAAATTTTTCAAAAAAAATCATACTTTATAAAAGTCACATAAATTTGAATAAACATAAAAGCTTTGACTTGTTAAAAATTTAGGAAGAATTTTAAACAAAAAAAATAAATACAAATTAAACATCGAATTTATATTCATAAAAATTGTTATAACATGACAACAAAGAAATATGTTTAATAGCCTCCATCCATCAAACTATACATATATGTGTGGTGTGTGTGTGATCATTAAATAAAAAATAAGAAATATCCACTTTAAAATTAATAAATAAATTGTAATCAAACAAAGCTTTCTAGATTAATTTCATGCTAGGTAGTTTAAGAAAAGATTGGAAATTTTGAATGAAATAGAAAAAGAATCTTGCTTTATTTGAAACAATTTTAAATTAACTTCTTAATTTTATGCAGAAAACTTTTTAAATCAGCAAAAATGTAATACAGATATGGATATTTATTTACTATCGAAGGAACTTCACTCTCGCAAAATCATTATTATAAACAACTCCCCTAAGGGTATCATTTTTAATTTGCAATGAGTTAGAGGGATAGATACATACCCATTTTAATACGCATTTTGAAGTAAATCCATAAAAAAAACCTGATGAAAACTGTTATGCATATTTATCCCATTTTGCATTTTTTTCAAAAAAGTATTTTCTTAGAATCCTTTGTGTAAACATCATAAAGATGTATTCTGTAACAGCTTTTGTATAAAACGAATTTTAATATGAGAATAAAAGCAAAAACATTAGTTTTTCTTTTCATTTTATGTTTTCTTAACTAATAATTCTGGGGCACTTTTTCCCGAAGTTAGAAATTGTATAAAATATGTAAGTTGTGAAATTATTGATGTTTTTGAAAAGTATTTTCTTTCAAAGTTTCTTTTGGAAGAACAATCATTATATTAATCTTATGAGCTTAAAAAAAAATTAAAACAAGTTTAATGGAATAGCAGAAGGCAGAATTAAATTTAGAATTTACATTTTCGTAAAACTTTCAGTTTAATTTATTGATCTACAAAATGTATATTTTTATTGATCCAAGACTGTGACAAAGTTTTCCACTTATTAATACATTGCGTAATAGTTAAAATATCTAATGTCTTTTTAACGAAACATTACTTTAAAACTTTAATTCCATATATAACTGCTTAAAACTTAACAAATTAAAATTTATAAGTTATACAGATTACTACTTAAAGTTTGCTTTTAAAATCATTCTGAATAACTTTAAATAAAGTGTTAAAAAAAAGTATGAATTATTAAAATAGTAATAATAAAGCAAGATAAAATATTAATTTATTTGTCTATTTTTTATTTTATTATTAAATTTAATAAAAGCAGAATAAAGATTTTATTCATGTGGATGTAAAATTTAACTGATTATAAAATAAAAATAATTTTTGGTAAAGAGGGAATATTAATATTTTTTGTATAGTGTCAATATTTAGCATCTCATAAACGTGTATTCTTAGATATTAAAGATAGATATATTTAATTAAAAAATAAGAATTAAATTTGACTCTGATTCACTCTAGTTTATAATGCGTCATAATTTCTTTTATTATTTTTATTTATTTATTTTTTTTTTAAAATCATGAAAAGTGTGTAAATTTAAGATCAGAAATTTTTATTCATATTTTAAAATTTATATTATTATTTAAAATAAATAAATTTTTTATAAAATTTCGTCATTTGTTTTATTATTAAAGTGTTATCAAATGTCATTAATCTTCACTTTGCAACTTAGAGTTTTCTTATGATTGAACGATTTCACATAACGGCGTTAAGAAAAAAATTATAAATTTGCCTATTTTTGAAGGCTATTATGATTATAAGGAGATATTCGATTCAGTTTTTTATATTAATTCATGAATAATTTAATGTAAAATAAATTTCCCTAATAATTTTATTGTATCAATATTAAATTGAAATACATTTTTCAAAAGTAATATAACACTCAAAAGGATGGCAAATTTTATTTAAAAAAATTTGTTATCACTTGAGACGCTTGGAATTTCTTTAAAAAATATTCGTAATCCGTCAGAAAGTAAATTACTCGAGATTAAATATTATCCCATACGGTAGAATCCAATCCAAATTCTCCAAACTCCATTTACCCGAATCGCTGATTATCCGAATCCCTTTCAGAATTCCAGTAAAATAAATTAGAATGAAGAAGAGAAGGAGAACAAGGGAAAAGCTCAAGAAAAGGAAAAGTAAGAATAGGGAGAAGTTAAGAATGAGAGATGCGTCACTTGAGGATTTCAGCTCCATTCTTTTGAAAATTCTTTTAAATTTCAGTAATTTATGCTGAAGATATAGGAGAATAGCTTATGAGTCAGACCATGTATCTCAAGTTGCCAATGATGGTAAACTAATTAAAGTGAAGGAAGATGACTTTAGTTGTAGCAAACACGGGATCAAGTTAAAGTAGACCAAGCTGAAGCAGACACGGGACCGAGTTGAAGCAGACTAAGCTGAAGGCGATGGGTTGAAGCAGATACGGGACCGAGTTGAAGCAGACCAAGCTGAAGACGATAAGTTGAAGCAGACACGGGACCGAGTTGAAGCAGACCAAGCTGAAGGCGATAAGTTGAAGCAGACACGGAACCATCAGCTAGGGACACATTTGCCGACTTTGAAACTGCTTTGAAGTGAATGAAGCATCAGCCACGTGACAGTGAATGAAGCATGAGACAAAATGCAAATTCTCACTGTCAAGTGGATGTGCAATTTCTGCCTGAAAATGAATGAAGGCAATGTAACAGCTTATTCTAACCAAGATCTTCAGCAATCAATGACTTTCATTTATAGCTCTGTTCATATATACTGTTATAATAAACAGCATTTGTAAGTGCTTTAAGATGTAAAAGCGTTGATGTTTCATTTAATTAATAATAAGTTATTTCTTAAAAAACACGTAGTTTTTCTTCCATTTTTTTTTTTTTTTTTTTTTTTTTTCAAAATACATTAGTTATTAATTTGGACTCGTTTTTCCGAAAAAATACAATCAACCAAATTCTTGGTTATCCGAAAGGATTCCGGTCACAATTGAATCAGATACTTGGAGTTCTACTGTACTTTGATAGATACCAAATTTCCCTGACAGATTCCTCATTACTCGTAAAATTTTCTTGCTTTACGAGAATGGGAAATTCATTTCTTAGAGTAGGATCTTGGATCTAATGTGAATGCGAAGTGTGTGTTAGTCTGCCAAGCAAGGATTTACTCTTCCATCTGATTTTATCCCATAAAAGAAAAATAATAATTTTAATTATATTAGAACAAAGTGGAGTGTTTGCATAAAGAGTAGCAGAACTTAGGTACAGCCAATAAGAGTAAAATGTTTGCTAAGAATACTTCAAATTTTCTTGACAAGAAATTCTTTAAGTTTTTATGTTGAAAATTAATCTACATTTGAGTAAATAATTAAAATAAAATGAAAGAAAATCTATGATAGTTGACCTATGTACACTTTATGCACACACACACAAATTTAATAATAATATATACAAATTTAATTAACGCTATTTACAAATTTAAAAATTCTCAGAATTATGTTTTTTCTCTAATGTAAAAATTTGCTATTGGACGATTATTAGTATTCTCATGTAAATAATTGTCATGGAATATTTAATTAACTTTGCAGTTTTGAGTACTTTTAAAGATTTTTTTTTTTTTGTTTAATTTTTCGATGAATTTCCCATTACCTTCAATTTTGAAATCATTTACAATATCCTTATTTCTTACAATGTAGGAAGCATTGATCATATCTTTAATCTTTGATAGTGTTAGCATTCCAAACTGATCATGAATAAGTAGTTTTAAAGGTCTAATCATTGATAAACATTAGAATTTTTTGAGATTAAGGGGTAACTCCAATCTTCTTCTTTATGGTTGAAGATTTTCTTATTGTTCTTCCTTGTGGAAGGTAAATATTGTATATTAGGAAATAAAGTTTTCAATGGAAAAAATACATGATACTTAGGATTGAAATTGTATCAATATAATTGTTCGTATGATCAATATGAATAAAATACATTTGTAAAGGCATTGGCATGTGGATGAAAGGATTTTGATTTCAATAACCTAGTAATTGAGAATTTTGAAGCTTTTGTTCCTCATACGGTTGCTCACTGCTTAAAAAGTATTTGCTACAAATTAAAAATACAAACTTAAAGAAAATACAAATATTGTTATAAAAAAATAACATGCAAGGATATTTTTTAAATTTATGTAAGGATAAAGTACTTTTATACTGAGAAATATTCTATAAGGAATATCAATTATGTCTCAGATTTACTTCCATTTAACGCTCGAAGAGGTTTAAAAAATTTAATTTTTATAAAATCTGAAGTCCTTATAATAAAAAATAAATAAAATATATTTATGTTTATCAAAAATATCATCTTCAGTCGTAGAAAAACCAGAACATTCATTTCAATAATAAATGGACGCATCATAATGGACATATAAATCAGTTTGCTTATTCTATTCTGATAAGCTCTTGAATAAATAAGAATAATGTATTATTAAAAATTATTCATAAATATTGATGTAAGCAAATAACACAGACCAATATATATTTATAAGATTTCCAATTACCAATCGAAAACCGACCCCATTTTCTAATTGAGTTGGCACCAATTCTATTCAAACTGTAAGACACAGAGCTACCACAAACGGAAAACTCTAAGTATTACCAAAATGCATGGATACTCGTTTTTCACACAAAAGAGTAGTTTTGATTATCGTAAAAGAAAATTTCATATCATTCAATAAAATATTTTTTTAATTTCGTAATTTGATAATTTTATATTTAATTTGAAAGTTCTTTTATACAAGATGCAAACGCATTATCATTTTAAACTTTAAAAAAAAAAAATTGTTGATATATCTACAAGAGTTATATTCATGTGAAACACAGAATATATTTGTATAGAATATCTTTTTCTATGAAAAGAATAGAAACATTGTTACCAAATGAAAACTAAAATCGTATAAAAATTGGACCAATGTCTCAATTTTATTATTTTATTAAAAAGACAATCTTATTTCTTTATATATTTTTGATTAAAATTTCGAAATAACACATTTCACGATTTAAAAAAGTATTCATTTTTAACATATATTTAAATCTAATAATATAAATTAATTTTAAGAAAAAAAAATAAAGACCACAATGCAATCCAATTAAAATTTGGATTAACATAGCTCTCTATAATTTAGTTTTATTTGCACAAAAGCAAGCATATAAAATGAGAAAGTAAAGTAAAAATAATTGAAAATTGCGCAATTATTAATTTAAAATTTTATTAAAAAATGAAATTTTTTAAAATTTAAATCAACCTTGCCGATTTAAACTAACCATAAAGTTGGTGTTTTGTCTTGTCTTTTCCATTTTGCCATTTTGCTTTTTCTGCTTTTCTATTGTCCATGTGTTAATGGCTTGAATCAATGGAAAACAGCTTTTCCAACCGATTATTTGGTCCTTATATAAGAAATCGTTTTATTAACAAAATGAACACTGACAATAATACCAAACATTCCAGAGTAAACTTCACCTTGTTTCTGCAGCTCGAAGAATGTGATTTGAAAGCAGGTAGCAAATTCGTCAATAATTCCGATTCACAACGCCTTTTCAATACGATGTGTGACGAAGATGAAACTTGATATGACGTAATTAAATCAATGAGAAAGAGAGATATTCGTAATAAATTGGCGTAGTCAGGATCATAACTGTAACGAAAGAAACAACCACTTTATGGTCAATAAATTATTTATAAAAGCATGTGTACAAAGTATTCATCAGGAACAGAAACGAGTATTATAATTGTTTACAAAAACTTAAATAAGAAGTATAATATAGAATTTAAATATACTAATAATAAATAAGGATAAAAAATCTTTTTTTTTAACAAAATAAATTATTTATGAAAACGAACATACAAAATAATAATAAATAAGGACAAGAAACAAGTATTATAATTATAAGAAACAGCTTCCCTTTATGTTTGAAAATTAAAAAAGCAAAAAATTCTATCTTACTTCACATATCCATTGCCCTAATATTTCTTGAACCATTAATCATTTCACTTAAGAAATATATAACTTCATTTTTCATGTTCAGTAAATGCTACAAAATTAAACATATATTATAAAGTTGAAGGTTATAAATTAACTGTTAATAATTATAATAATATTCCAATTATTAATGAATGTGAGTATAAAAAAAACAAGCTAATATACTTTTAATTTTTCTTTTTTCAATTCAATTACAGCTTTAGTTAAAATAATTTGACTAATTTTCTATATTCTATTAACATCTCGCATTTTAGGTTAGGTTAGGTTACGACAAAAACTGTTTTGGAGCTTTATGCTCGTAGGCTTATAGCTCGCATTGAGTAAGATTGAGTTTTTATTTGAAACCTAAACAAATATTGATGGATTGATGATTTTGAAAAAAAAAAGACAATCAAAACGAAAAGTTAAGCATGTCGTTTGTTTGACGAATGAAAGGGAAAATAGGCCGCTTGGAAAATACAAAGACGAGAAAAAAATTAAAATCTGTTAATTTGTTTCAAAAAAGAAATAGTTGCGTCAATTTTCTCTTTTGGATTCGTTGACAAATCTAAGATCCAAGAGAAAGAAAGAGCTCCGATACCAAGTTTTTCTCTTAAAGAATTTTTTGCTTGATTATAACGAGGACACGATAGCATTATGTGATCCATGGTTTCTCTTTCTCCACAAGAACATTTATCCGATGAAGAAAATCTGAATTTATGTAATTTAGCATTTGTCAGAAAAGATCTAGTTCTAACTCTAGCTAACCACACTTCTTCAAGGCGAGAATTGGTATAATTGCGGTGAACTTTCGTGATAGAAGATATGTGCGAAAAGTTAGACGCGTATTTACTATTATTCCATTCGTTGTTATTATAATTGGTAAAAATGTTTCTTATATTATGGATAAGGTCTTCAGGTGAAATCGAGTGCAGAATATAACTTTTATTAATGGCCGATTTTGCAAGAGCATCTACTTTTTCTTTCCCAGCAATTCCAGAATGACCTGGAATCCAAACTAATTGAATAGATTCGCAAATCTCAGTTGCATTTCCTAAAGCTGATCCGATGTGTTGAATGATGGTTGGGGAAGAGGTTGAGAGAGTATTCAAACTACTTAGACAGGATAAGGAGTCTGATAATATGACGTAGTTAGAGGGAGAAATACAGAATTTAGTCACCGCCAGATATAAAGCCAAAGCCTCTGCTGTAAAAATGGAATTAGAGTTATTGATTTGCCCGGAAACAAAGGAGTTATTTCTGCTGTTATAAACAGCGATTCCAAGTTTATTTTCTATTTTAGATGCATCAGTAAATAATAATATGTGATTGGACCATTCAGAAGTACTATGCAGTTCAAAGAGGTCATTGATAGTATTTGTAGGAAGATTTTTAGTCTGAAAAGTATATTTTCTAAGAACTATTTTTAAATTAATATTAATAGATGTAGATTTTGCAGGAACTCTTAAAATATGTGATTCTTGAATTCCATTTTCTTCAAGCCATTTTTTCATTCGCAAAGATAGAAGAAGAGCGCCAGAGATATGGCTGTAAGGCATTGATTCCCATAATTTACCACATGGAGATCTAGTAGAAAGTGCAAGGTTTCTAATGTACATCCTTGTAGAGAGAAAGTTTTGTCTTACAGAAAGAGGTACGACCCCTGCTTCTTTCAGAAGAAGTGGAATAGGTGTCCAGCGAGGAAGACCTGTAGCAATTCTAAGAGCTGAGTGATATATCGGATCCAAGATTTTTCGGTCTGATAAGCTCGCTGATGTAAATACATGACATCCATAATCGAGGCTACTTGTAATGAAGGATTGAACAATTTGAAGTAAATGATTAGCTTTTGCTCCACATCTATTTCCTGAAATAGCTTTTAAAATATTAATTTTCTTCTGGATGGATTTTTTTCATTTGAAAGTTATACTTGAAAGTTAAATTATTAGTAAAATAGAGGCCCAGAATTTTTATGTGCTTAGACCAAGAGATAGGTAATTGGTTTATAGTTAGTACAAAATTTATAGGAGATTTTTTGGAAGAGAAATCAATGACTGAACATTTTGAGGAATCAATTTTTAGTTTCCATTCTTCACACCATTGTTCAAGTTTTATGATTGCAGTCTGCATTTTTTGCTGTAGTCTTTCTTGTGATGAATGAGCAGCCAAAAGGATTATGTCATCAGCATAAATAAAACACTTAATGTCGGGAGAGAGAACTTCGTAAATATCTGCCATATAAATCATGAAAAGAAAGGGAGAAAGAACACTGCCTTGAGGGACACCTCTATTAGAGAAAGTGGGTTGAGAAAAATTTCCACGCCATTTCACTTTATAACTTCTATCCAATAAAGAATCCAATATCCAATGAGCAGCATTTCCTCTGATATCAAATTGGAGGAGCTTATAAATAAGGCCGTCTGGCCACACTGAATCGTAAGCTTGAGATATGTCTACAGTTGCGCATATGACATATTTTCTCTGTGAACGTAAAGCAATAATATGATGATGAAGCATAGAAAGAACACTGTCGCAACCTCTATAAGGCATAAATCCATGATGATTTGGATGAAAATATTTGGAAAGGGAAATATGATTTATTAGACGATTTAAAATCATGCGTTCCATGACCTTACATAGAACACTTGTAAGAGAAATTGGGCGATAAGAATTTACTGAAGTAGTATCTTTTCCAGGTTTTACTATAGGAATTATGATGAATTTTTTCCAAGACGGGGGAACAATACCGCTTAACCAAGAGGTATTTATGAGTGACAAAAGGGATCGTAAAGCTATGTTTGATAGACCCTTCAAAATTTTAGCTGATATTAAATCAGGACCAACTGAAGTATTTTTGCATTTAGAAATCGCCATTTGGAGCTCAGAAAGGGAGAATGCAGAGTTATATTCTAAATCAAAATTTGATCTTAAATCGAGAGGTAGTACTTCAGTTTCAGATTGACGAGAATAAAATTTGGCAAATAAGTTAGCCTGAACAACAGGATCCGAAATAATTGAAGTTTCGCTAGATATTAATAGATGATGAGTTGGTGAGTCAGTAGATCTATTTTTAAGTCTTTCGAGAATAGAATAAATGTCTTTAGATATACCAGCGTTTGTTATAGTTTTATCCCAGAAATTTCTGGAAAGGGTTAGATGAAGCTGATGAAGTTTTGCAGAAATTCGTTTGTACTGTATCCACAGAGTCTGATTAAGAGAACTTTTCGCTTTCCTCCAAAGTTTTCTTTTTTGACCCAAAAGATAACAACATTCCGATGTCCCCCACGGAGGATATGATTTTGACGGAAAGATTTGCTTTTTCCTAAATTTATCAAGATAGTTTTTGCATAAAATTTGAAAATGATCTACAGAAACTAGTCCGTTATTAGCAATTTGGGTGTTCATTTAATTGAAGAAGCCAATCGATAAAATTCTATTGCGGGAAATACCTTTTGAATAATCGTTGTTGTAGATTTTGACACTTGTTTGAACAGGGACATGGTCACTACCATAACTATCTGAACTGACTGAGAAAGTACAAAAAGGAAAAATATCAGGAGATACAAAGTTATAATCGATAAGGGATGGTCTATGGTGGAGTCCGAAATGAGTAGGCTGAGAGGTATTTAAAAGACAAATGTTGCTATCCAGTATCCAATCGAGGAATTCTGAAGATTCGGGAGAGTTTGAATAACTGCCAAGCGCCGAACTTCGTATATTAAAGTCTCCAATTATTATGAAAGGAGGAGGAATATTTGATAAGATGCTATGGAACAAAGAACTTGAAAATTTACCGTGTGGGACATACACATTTATTAAAGTAAGAGATGATTTGGATATAGTAATTTTTATAGCTAATATTTCTGTATCGCTATCTTCTGAGCGGGATATATTTAAAACTTGCACAAGTAGAGATTTATCAACAGCAAACAGAAGTCCTCCACCACGGCCATCTTGCCTATCTAATCTAATTATTGTTTTATTATAAATTTGAAATTAAGTCGGAATTTTTAAGAAACGTTTCTTGAATTGCTAGGACAGCGGAAGATTGAAAGTATGGAAGTTTTATATACGGACGCTTAGATAGAACACTTCTTGCATTCCAAGAAATTAAATTGAACATAAAATAAAACGAAAAACCTGAACAGTCACTAAAAATCAAACAAAAAGGTGCGCTCGTAGTAAAAGAATATTATTAAAAAAAATAATGAATGTTTTTTACGCCTTCTTCCTGGCTCAATTCTTTCTTCAATGTTAGGTTCTGCATGTGTAATATTTGGTTGATTAGACTTCATAATAGGTTGCTCGGGAGATATTATTTGCTGATTCACTGAATTTTTTGGACTTATCTTTCTAGACTGGATAGATCTTGCACGACTCTTTCTTGGAGGAGATCTAGAAACTGATCTAGCTGGATTCGAACATGTTCGTATACATTCTTTCATTAATGAGAACATTTGTTGGACCATTTGATCTTGTCTAGCCTGTATCGCAAGTAATTTTGCTTCAAAAATAGAAGCCATCTCTGTCACTGCTTTTTTAACAATTTCAGTTATTTCATTTTGGTTCGGCACGAAAGGAAGGTGATTTTTGGTTACACTGGAATAACTGGTTTTTAAAGATTTATTATAACGTCTTCTCGCCTCAATAAATGGAAGGTGGTTCATGCTTTTAAAATGTAAGAATTTTTTTTTCTTCAAGCCTCGTAGGGCAGGAAATGTCATTAGCTGCATGATTTCCCTGACAGTTTATACTTTTAGGTGTTTCATTGCCACAGGGAGAGTCTTTATGGAATGTTCCACAGTTTTTACATAGGAAGACTTCTTGTTTACATTTTTTCGTAGGGTGAGTGTATTTATAGCATTTTCCGCATTGGCGAACGTTATCAATAAAAGGAGAAATTGGAATGATGGAATAGAATAAGTTAATAGTTTGAGGTAGATGATGACCAATGACGCTCACTAAAATATTTTCACTCAGTTCTTCTGAATTCTTTTTTGTAAATCTTTGTAAGCTTAATATCGTTAAGCCATTTTGCGCAATTTCTTCAGCAACAAGGTATAAAGGTAAATCTACATTTATTTCTTTTATAAGAAATCTTGAAGAAATGTATTCAGGTTGAAAACTGGAGTTAACAGGTACACCAAGAATATTGTTTATCTTGCTTACTTCTACAGCAGTATAAGGGCAATTAGTTTCGAATAGAAGCTTACCTTGACGGGTGTGCTGAATTTGTATTATTTTCTTAAGATTCTTTACAAGTTGAATTATTTCTTGCTTTAAATTGTAAGTTTTTTTTGGAATAGATGCCAGTGGGAGATAGGAAAGTGAAGAACTTATTAATACCATTTTCCGCAGCTAATTGGATTAGTAGTGGAATAGAATCTTCGAAAGTCAATAATTTTGAAGTGTTTATTTTTGGAATGCGCAAATCGCAATCCGTGTAATTCATTTCAGTCTCTCCTTCAGTCATTTTAAATCCATAATAATGATAAAGGAAGAAAAAAAATTATTAATAAAATTTAAATAGTAAAAATTAAAGAACAAAAATACTCAATCTTAGTCAATCAAACACTAAGCCAAAGTCAGACGATAATTTCAACACGAAAAAGGAGAAAAAGTGTCAAAGAAAAACATTAAATAATGAATAAATAATCAGAGTTCAAATTTTACGTATTTCGCAATTTAGAACAATCCGCCATACCGCATTTTAGAATAATCAGTTTTATTTTATCTATCACATAAAAAGTATATTCTTATAGTCAAAAAAGTAATAACTGATAAAGTCAGTGAATTTCAGTGATCCATAGGATCTTAAATTAATGTGAAAAATATTAATTTACCTTTCATTTCCGTAGAATATATTGATACTTAAGTATATAACTGGAATTGAAAAAAATTATTTAGAATTTGCTGTACTCATGTATATAAAATTTAAAATATTACATATATTTGATACATTGCATTTACAATAATTTTAAAGTCATTTAATCATAATATTAAATAGAAACTCCATGCATTGCTGGTTATTAAAAACAACTTTAAATTTGCAACTCATGTTTCATTTTGAAAGCAGCTTTTTTAAATCAAATATAAAGTTTAATCATTATTAGAGTAAATATATTATTTGATATAGTAAGAATAGAAGAATGTTATTACTCTAATAATAATTAGCTCATTAAATTTTATCTATATAATATTGTACTTAAAATCACACAGTGTAAACAACCATATGAAATAACAAATGAAAATTTACAAACTTTATAACTCATTTGTAACGTTAATAATTCATATGAACTGATTATATCAACTTGATTACGTTTTGAACTAAATTTTTCAACACCTTAATTATTTCATTTTTGTATTTATCTAAAAAGTGGTTTGTGGTTATTCAATTTTATTTTACAAGTCACGAATGAAAAAATTTGCATAAAATGCTAAATATCCCTAACTTTCAAATTTTCTTCTTTTTTGTATATTTTTTTTTCATGCTGTAAGAAATACTTTTTAGAAAATATTTCTTAATTTACTTATAATTAAGGTCCTTTGTAATTTCAGAAAAGAAAACAAATAAATCGAATATAATTTATACAAATACAAAAGTTTTCAAATTTTTTTGGCATTTTTTAAAATTTTATAATTTATAAAGAGGAATTTAAATAAAAAGTTAAGCCTTTGGAAGTTCTTAATTTAAGTATTTCTCTTTACATATTTGCATAACACAAAAGCTAAGTAATCATTTATTGATGACAATCTGATTGATTATCTGGTGACCTTTTCAACTGCCTCATTTTAGAATTAATAGTTTTTATAATTACATTGAATAAAAATTTTAATAGCTTTTTTATTTAGCAAATATCAATGATGAATAATGCTGTATTTTTCGTTTCTTGTGTATTAATTTTATCAGTTTAATATATATATATATAGTTTATTTAAAAATGGCAACACGTTCAAAGAAGCGTCTGTAAAATTTTCTTCGCGCGATTTCTGTACTTTGTTTATTTGACTTCAATCAATAAATTAATTGCAAAATCATGTTATTTCAGTTCTTTGTCAGAAAAACGAAGTCTTCGATTAGTATCTAGTATATCACTAATTTGTATGCTATTTTATCTAATGTTTCGTAATTTGTAAATAATAAGTTGTTTTGCCAAAATAAAAAAAAATTTGTTTATCGAGTCTCACTGTCAACTTATATTTAATGTGCAATTCTGACAGGTTTCATGAGCACCAACTTTAGTTAGTAAGCTTGTTATTTTTAACTTATGTATATTTTGTATTTGATATTATAAAGTTATTAATAACACGCAATTTTGAAATTTCCAAAAATGTTTCAATACTTCAGTATTTTTTTATTTGCAACTTTTATTTCTCAATATTTTCGCCTTTTAAGTGAATTTTTATTACATATAGTCTTTAAGGGACTACTACAAATTATATTAAATGAGGTCTTTATTACAAGTGGTTAGCATTAATTAAAAATTATCATTTAATTACTTTCTATCTATAAATGTAACGCGGAAATGTAGCTTAAATCATATATGTAAGTTAACCATTATGATATAGCTTAAATCTTATTTTATTCTATTTAACTTTGTCTTATGAACAATTAGTGTTGCTAATATAACTCAAAAAGCTAACTTTTGTTTCTTAGTTGAATTTTCAACATCAAATAATGAAATTTGTCATAACTTTTTAGAACACAATATGTCAACCACAATGATTGATAGACATCAGTATTTGTAATCAAAAGAACTTACTGTTAATTAAAAAAATATATTTAATCATATTTGACTTTTCATTTGTGCATTCATTTTCTCATTTATTTTGATTTGGATTTTTGAATCAAAGCTTTAATGATAATTTTAGATATGACACTTGTTAAAATAAATTTCAGTATATTATAACCAATAATTGATTGACATTAATATTTTATAGTAAAAAACTGGTCTCTAAAGAAGTTGCAACTTTATTTCTAGTTATTGATTGGTCCCAGTTAATTTGTTCTTAAGAAACAGTTCAATCTCTTTTTGTGTATTTTTAAATTAACGTTTTAAATGATATGAATTTCTTTTTAAAAAATATTATGATTATTATAATCTGAAATACATAAAAATTCTTTAATTATTTCATTGTGTTATCTTACAAAAGATAATATTTGTATAAGTAATAAAATAGACCTTGCAGTTAGTATATGTTGATCAATAGTTTAATGCCTTACCTGGCTATCCCAAGTTAGATAAAAAATTTTATATACTAACCTGCTATTCTGAGTACCATGGAAAGGCCAACTAGCTTCACTGCAATGCTTAGAGTTCAACCCTCAAATTTGATTGGATGAATATATAGATATGATAGAGCTTGAGAACTCACTGTCTGAACAATCATAATTCATTTAACTAATGTGACCATTTACTCTACTTGATGATAGGATGAAAAACCTTACTTCAAAAGAAGTTACAGTTATGAATAGTTTTAATTGTTCAGCATTATTTTATTTTTATTCACATTTCATTTTCATAATCAAAATCATTCTAATCACTGTAGTTAAAGAGCAGTGTATATCACTTTTATTTTACTTTTTTGATGAAATAAAGTTTTACAATATTTCTTAGTTTATGAATACAAAGAAATATGATATGAAGTTTCAACCAAATCAAAGTTATTAGTATATTTTTCCTAATTCTACATAAATTATTTAATACTATTTGTTAATATTAAGTAATTGAAGCATAGATTTAAGTTTATGCAGCAAATTTGAAAATGTGAAAATAGAAATTCATTTCACACTTTTTGAAGATCCTCTGTTTAATAATTTCATTTTAATAACTTTAAAAATAAAAGAGTACTTGATTAAATTATAAAATAGTTGCTTTTATTATTTGAATTAAGTTGCTTTTATCATTTTTTTATAATGAAAATTAGTTTTTTTATTTTTTTTTTATTAAATTTTTCAAATAAAAGTGTTGTGATAAATAGTTGTACTAATTGATTAGTATAACTATGTTTTCAAATAGTTATACTCTAATCAATTAGTAGGTTTGACAGTGTTTAGTTGTTAGTTAATTTAAACTAATGCAGGCATTTTTTTAAAAACAGCAAAATATTTCTAATATTATGAAGTAATTTCTGAAATCATAAAAAGCAACAGAATAAAAATTTGTCCTTTAATTTTGCCTCTACTCATACAAGTAAAAAATTTCTACAAAAGTGTGCTTTCATGCATGCATTCATTCAGATTTTTATAATTAAAAAAAAAAGGCTAATTTAGTTAACTAAGAAACTGATAAAGAGGGATAAGATATAGAGTACTATTGAAATTGCTATTACAAATGAATGCTGAATCTATAAATGTTTTAAAGAGAATGTGTGTGTGTGATTTCTATTTTGAATTGTGAATAAAACATTATTAAAAAGAATATATATATATTAACTACATATCCTTTAAGAGATATTCCTATCGTTTTGAAAAAATATTAAAATAAATGTATCTCCCACATAAAAATTTGTCTTTTTAAATAAAATAAACATTAAAACCTTGGAAAACTTAACTTTATTGTTAAAAATAGTGTTCTAAAATTAAATATTTATAAAAAGATATTTTAAAATCTTTATTTATACATTTAAATTTATTTGTAATTTTCTCCCTTCAATGAAATATAAATGTTTTGTTATACAAATGATTAGAAGTATTAAACTTAATGATTAAAACTTAATTTAGCAAAGACTAGTAAATATTTCTGAGCTTAACAGGCACAAAGTAAACTATAAGCATGTGTTGATTTCTTTGGTTGACATATTGATGGACAATCGCACAATAAATCATTCATCAAGATGACACCATTCTGAGGTAATGGAGAAAAGCATATATGTATAAATCCCATCATGAATTAGAGGCTTTTGTACTCTTGATAATTGCTTAAGAGGGGATGAACTAGTTTTGCAGTGTAAGTACAAGCTATGTTGCCACCACATATCAAATTTTAAACAAAATTCTTCCCAGAATTTTAGATGGTGTAAATTATGTGAACAGAAGGCATAAGGAATGATTATAATCATTTGATATTACTGTATTATTAGATTTTTCCAATTCAGATAAAATATTTATGTTATTAATTCATTAAATATCATCAATGCTTACAAATTGTTGACTAAACTATTTAAGTTATATTAAGCATGTTTTATGTACCTTTTTTTTTTTTCCTTTAAGGGAATATGGATGGCCATAAACAAAATGGTTCTTCTCTGCCAAATCGCAAAGACTTAAATGACAGTGACCAAGAAGAAACCAGTGGTAGAACAAAAGTTCTGATTCATCAAGATGCCTTTGATATTCCAGAATATTTACATAAAAAAGAGATTGGTTCTGGTGAAAGGCCTCATTCATTTTTGGATTCGAAAAGCATTTCTAAGCATTGTCCAAGCAAAGTTACAGAACCAGATGATGTCATTACTCCTCTCAGTGAGGAATCTAGTCCAACCATTACTGGTCAACAATGGGAAGACAAACCTTCAGTAGAACATTCAGAAAATGAAACAAATACCTGTCTTGTCACACTCTTCCCTTGTTGTGGTGATTTAATAGATCCAAGTAGTTTTACATTTGGGCATCTTTTAGGATTGATTATCTGTTTCATTTTTTATGTTGGAAATCTTGCTACAGACTTAACAGCTTGTTATCACCTTTTCTTGCATGGAAACATGATTTGGTTCGCACTTGTGGCTGCTTTTACAATTATTCCCACTGTGATTCTTAACACCATCAGCTATCATCTTTCTATTAGCAAGATGATTGTGAAGCGCTCAATATGGGATCAGTCAGAGTCTCTTGTTGTTAGTGGAGTGGTAGCATTGTTACATTTAACTCAATTTGGTGTTTTTGCAAGGTACTTATAAAAACATTTTTTATATATTATTTAATTTTTTTTTTTTCAAGTTTTGAATCTTTACAATTTAATTCAAATTTGCAAATGCTATTTACACAAATATTGTTCACATGTCTCTTAGTAATTAGTATTTATTGATTGTTAGAAATTATTTCTTTCTAAATATATAGAGAGCGAAAGAATATATTTGTTTTTAAAATAAACTGCAGAACTCAAATTGCATATTTAAAATTGAAATAGTTTGTTTAGGACCTATTTATCAGTATGAATAACAGTTAATTACTAATAAATTATCTAAACATGTTTAAGACAATTGACAGATTTTGTTAGTTGTATAATAGTTAACACAAAATCATAAAAAATCGAGTAATTTGAAATTAGTAAAATTTTTACATATAGCTTTGGCAGTATGTTAAGATCAGCCATTTTTAATGTGATTATTATCTTTTATTAAGTTAATTACAGTGATTTAAATTTCAAATCATATATTAACCTTAAATTCTTATTATGAATTAATGAATACTAAAAATAAGTTTTCTTTGCTTATATTGATCTTTGTGACGTTAAAAACTTTGATTTGCTTACATAAAAGCTTATTTGATCCATTGAAATTAACAATAATATAATTTAAACAATAAAATATTTATGGTTGATTCATAAAAGTATGATTATTTTGATTAACATGGACTAAATAATTTTCTTTTAATAAATTTTGAGAATTGCAGGATTAACCTTAATGTAAAGCATGTAAAAGAAAATATATTTTACTATCATGTTACTATATTTTAGGAAATTAAGTTATCAGAATATTTATTACCAATAGTGATATTGTGTAATCTTAATGTTTGAAATTTTACTTTCTCTATTAACGTCAGCCATACAGAAATCTTATCATTTTACATACCTAAATATAATTTTTTTATAGAAAACTTGAGATAATTGTTACATAGTATACAGAATAATGTATGCGTATGATTTTGACATTTAAAATTTTATTAAATTTCTTCTGAGAGATATTTATTAAATGTATTTAGTACTGATGTTCAGCTTGATTTTTCACACTATTGAATTATAATGATTTTTTTTAAACAGTGCATATTTCATTTTATTGAAAATTGTAATAAATAGAATACTAAAAAGATATTAAAATCACTGTTTTATACTTTTGCAGCAATCACTTTTTGTATTCAAGATTAAATTACATTGAAATTTAATATTTAGCTAATCATTTTACCTACATATTCTTAATATTCTAGATCATTAAGATTAATGGTTTATCTTGTTGTTTCATATCATAAATGTCTAGCAACTGCTATACAAGGCCCAAGACATTATTAACCCACAAAAAGTCTGAAAACATTAAAGGATTTCATGGGAGAGTTGAAGACAGTCCGAAATTTGTTCCAGGGAAGCATTTACTGAAGTGCATTTGTTGCATTTTGGAAAAATTTTTCTGACCCCTATAGAAGTAAAGCCCCCTCTAGAGTGGCCACTCGAAAATCTGGAACGAAAAGTTTATCTAGTGTTTTTTCTATACTTATATTAATTTTGATTATAATTTTTGGCTAAATTTTTTTGATTAAGTGTATAATGTAAAGGTTAATAAAGTAATTCAAATGCATTTAGAAATTTTGAGATTGTACAATCAACTTTTCTAATATCAATTATAAGAACATTGGTGAACAATGATGTTTATAATATTATAAGCTGGATTGTGTTTTAAATACTATCACAAATTTTTCTCTAAAATCTACGTATTTATAAAGAATGTACCTTCATACTGATTCAATATTTCATGCATTTTTTATTCGATTGATAGTATATTCTTAATGTGCTTGGTTTATTAAAATCGTGTTATATACATACATATATATAAATGATTCTATATTTTAGTATATTTTTAGAATGCAAAATATTTATTCTATACACAATTTATTTTTTGAAGCTTTTGTTGTTAGAAAAATTAATCATACTATTCTACTTCAAGAGTTATAGTTTTGACTGGTATAACTGCAGAATATTGATTGCAATCAGAAACCCATGTCAATAGATAGGACTCACTAGAATATTTTTTCTGACACAATGAATTATGACTCAAGTAAACTATTTGTTAGAACATTTGAGTGAATTCATTAAGCAAAATATTACAAAATCTTGTGAAGCAAGCTGGAAATCTTGTAACATTTAGTTCATAGTATTAATAATTCTGAACTTTATAAAATAATATAGGAATAATTTTTAATTTCTTAAATTATGTTTGCGATAGATAACACCTCTTTACTTTTAATTTGTCTTATTTTGCTGTCTAAGTTTAAAGCTATATATCATGTGATAATGCAAAATAGATACAGATAGTTAGTTTCAATATATATAAATTAAAAAAAAGATTCAATTAATATATTTGGAAAGTCAATTTTTTTTCTCTCTTGCCAAGCTGGCTGCCAAATGGTTAACATTCTGACTTTTCTTTTAATAATTTGTGGGTTAAAATCCCACCTTGGGTTTGGATGTTGTCAAACCCAGTGTTCGGAATTCATTTAAAGCTGTAGGTTCCAGTCTAATTAGCCCTTGTGTACAAACAATGACCATTGAATGGTGGAAAAAAACAATCTTTCCTCTCTTTCCTTAACATATCCATTACATTGTTATATTACTGAGCATTGTGCCCTAAAAGAGCTATGTTGGCAATTAGTAATTGATAGTAATGGTTTGGAAAATGATAAAAATTCAAAAGCTTGTTATTCTGCATTGGAAATAATGCTGAAATAATCGGAATTTTATTTAGAAAACATCAAAAACAAAAAGGTACAAAAATTAAAAACCAAATTGTTGTTATGACTATAAAAGTGAGATTGTTTAATATATATTTTTTTATTTTATAATCTTGTGAAGCAAGTTGTTCTTATAGAGATTATAATCCAAGTGACATTAAAATCAAGTTTATTATAACCATGTACAATTGTGTATGCATGCACATATAGATATATAACAAAATTCATGCTTACTTTACTGCATATTATTTTAGAAGTATCATAAAGTGTTTATGAAATTACTAATAATCAAATTAAAACTTGTTACTCAATTACCTTGTAACTTTTATTTATTCTAAATAAACCAAATAGGTTTTCAGTTATAAAATGATATACTTAGTAATAAGAAAAAATTTTTTATCAAATTAAATTTATTACTTTTTTATTTTAACAGGTACTTGGGCTACATCTTTCTTCATGAATTAGAGTATCTGTGGGTAATATTTTGTCCCAATACAAAACGTAAAGATTTTGATCACCACAGTGGAAAGTATGTGGAATTGCCTTACCTACCATATCTCTTTATGGTTGAAGCAATGCTTCAGTGCTTACCTCAAATCTTAGTTCAATTGTATGTCCTTATTGAAGGCCAAGGTATTTTAACTCCTGATACAAGTAAGTTTAATTTATATAAATGTATACTATTTTTTTTTCCAACTTCATTTATATATTTATTGCTTAAATGTTGTATTAGAACAAGAAAATAAGAAAAATTTATAAGTTATATATTCTGACCAGAGAAATTTTAAAACTATTTCTATAATCAAAATATGAGAGTTTAGTACTGCTGAAAATAAGGAATAAAAAACTCTTTGTCGTAATCTGTAATTACATTTTCTTAATCAATTGTGTATGTGCTTATTATGCCAAGTGTTTATTTTTTTCCCCTCTTAAAAATTTAGATTTCCTTGATATTAATTACTGATATTACCTAAGTTATAAATGAATATTTGAAATGTGATTTCAGCAGAATAAGTTGCAAAATAATGTGTATATGTTCCATGAAATTTATTAAGTGCAATTTTAGTTTATTTCATTTTATAATGATAAAATTGTAGTAGTTACATTCTAAATTAAAAGAAATATATAGACATCCTAGAAAAAGAAATGAAGATTTAAAAAAAAAACTCTGAACACATTTAAGATTTAACCTATTAATTATATCAAAAATTATATATAATAATTCTATGTATTTAAACTTATCCTCAGTAGATAAATTACACTTTCTGTAAGTAGTGGGTGAATATTTGAAGAAATTTTTAATTTGTACTAACAAAGAAATATTCTTCTTAATGAATATGATGTAGATGCCTCTGTAACGTATTCACATAAAATAAGAATTCAAAAAACAAGGTGAAAAAATTTCCACTAGTATCACATAATTAATGATTCATTTTTAATGCACTGTGAGTTCATGTTTTAAGAAGCGTGTTATATGGTTGTTCATTGTATGTCTCTAAAATTAGTGTTATTTTTCATATAACAAAATAAAATTTATAATGTTAAAGAGGTATTTAAAATAATTTCAATTCTTTAATTGATTTTAAATCAATAAAATTTTAAGATTCAAGCAATACTTGTTGATGCAAAATTATGTTTTCTGATTAAGCAAAAAGAAAAAGAAAAAAGGAAGATAACAAGCAACTTTGAATTATTTTCGTTACTTTTATTATTTATTCTTTATCTAAAATAGGTAAATTTATTTCATACCTTTCTGTTTGAAAATGAACCCATTTCATTGACTAACATATTCTGTATAGTTAAAAAAAAATTTCTGATATTAAGCATGAAAATTTTCTAATAAGAAATCAAATTTTCATTTTTTTTTTTTTTTTTTTTTTTTTTTTTTTACATGCATACATATATGTATATATTAACTTTGACACTTACCAATCAACAGTTATTTAAATATATTAGTTATTTTTACACATTTAAATAAATGCCATTTCCATTTTAAAAATAAAGATTATACCAATATTATTTTTTCCTCTATCTAGATATTTATAACAAGATTTATCTATATTAAGATTTAAGTTGATTACTTTATTTAAAATATTCCAATACAATACTAACGATATTTTTTTATAATTTATTCACTCATTCTAGGTATTCAAATTTCTAAAAATTAACACTTATATTTTTTTTTTTTTTTTTTTTTTTTTTTTTTAGTTATTAAAGTTTTTTATGTAAACAATTTTCTGTAGTAATTTTAAATATTAATATAACATTTCAATTTGCTATTTATTATTGCAATATTATACTGAAAGATACCTTGGCACTATAACATAAATAAAATAGATAATTGTTCTGAAAATTTGTTATTTTTAAATTTTAAAATGATCAAAAGTTATAATATTGTAATTATGAAATAAATTTATTGTTACATAGGAAGTATAATTTGTTGTTATGAAACTATGCACTTCAAAGATAATTTGCAATTAATATTTTGAATGTATATTTTGATTTACAATCTAATGTAAATTTTTAATTCAATATGAAATCATCTATTTCTTAATAATTGAATTCTTTTTTTGTATTTTTATAGATCAAATCTTGATTATATCTATTCTCGTCAGCCTACTTAATTTGACTCGTTTGCTGACTCTATGCAAACATATTCAGAAAAACTTCACAACAACCTGGGGTGGTTTGTTCTTCATTTTCATGTGGTATTTATTCACCAATATTTCAAGAGTCATATCTTTTACATTATTTATGACTAAATTCATCTTGGGATTTTTTATGCTGTGTCTCTTTCACTGGATTATCATGAGTGTATGGGCTGTCAGTGTATTGACTCCATCCATACCATGTGATACATTTCGTAATATCCGTAAGAACTGTTACAAATATTTGAAAGGATTTTTAGTGGGCATTATGTATTTATTATGCTTTATAGAACTCAAAATATCAGAAGAAACAGAGAGTCCTACTGTACCCTCACGATATTTGTATTCTTTTTTTTATTCTGTGATTTTCTTAGAAAATTCTGTCCTTATTATTCTTTGGTTTGTGTACAGCAGCAGCATGTGGTACAGTGTTCCTGCAATTGTGTTAACTTTTACCAGTTACTTTTTAGGTATTTTTTCAATGTGTGTATACTACAGGCATTTTCATAAAAATGTTATTAAACACGACCAAAGATGGCAATGTGTTTTCCTGTTTCCTTCCAGAAATAGAGTAGTTTAGTGCTTAATTTATTTCTTCACATTTTTTCCACCAATTCTCAAGTGCCATATTTCTACTCCTATTTTCAACAGTATTAAAATCTTTTTGATCAAAGACATACCAAAGATTTAGTATTTCATACAACTTATCAGTGATGTTTTGACTTAAATATACAAATTTTAACATTTATATACATTTTATTGCTGAGATGTTCAAATTTTGATATGTATACAATTTAAAAAATGTGTATCAATTATAAAATTTTATATTTTATTTTACTTAATATTTAACAAGATTGTAATGATATTTTTAATAAATATTTTTTTAGAATGTGTTTTAGTTTATCACATTCAAGAACTACACTAGTATTTTGTTCATAATAATCTATTTCAAACTCCCCAATTTGTCTATTTCATACTGTGAAAAATAGCATGATTTTTTTAAAGTGATGTATGTTTCAGAAGTTTATTAATTAGAGCAGTCAGAATTTTTATTTTTCAATGTTTTTTTACTCTAGTTATATACTAACTTTTAATTCCATATTACATAAAAAAATAAAATATAAATAATATTTGTTATCATGAATTGAGAAACCAGTTTAAGTACATAAATAGCAAAACAAAAATACAAAGTTCTAATAAGATCAATTATTTTGTGTGGCAATATTCCAGAGAAAAATCCAAAGAAAACAGAAACTGGAGATCAGATATAACCATGAGTTACAATCAAAATACAATAACCTAACATAGTAAAAGTGATCAAGGCTTCCCAAATAAGGTGGTTATGTCATGTATTTCAATATAACAATGAACTTGCTAAATTCCAGAGTGAAAAGATAAAATGGAAACTGAAAACTAGGTGGATGAAAATATTTGAAGGACCTGTGAACTACCAGATATAAAAATATACCACTGAATAGGTCAAGATAGTTAACTGAGGTAGCCTTGGCTGGCAACCAAAGTAGTGCTTGGAAAGAAAACTAGAAGATGTAGCAGTATATTATTAACCACTTTTCTAAACAGCACAGGAGAATAATTTTCATAATCAAGACAAAAAATATTTAAATAATAAAAACATTTACTACACTCAAAATATTCAAATGCAAAGTTACTTGAAACATTTTTTATTTTAATAGTTTTTTTAAATTTGCAGAATTTTATCAAAATATTTGTATATAAAAAATAAAATCAAGACTTCTCCCTCTCACTAAGGAAATGATTGTCAGTTACCAATTTAGACTTAGGTTGAAGATCATCTATAGATCAAATTCACACTCCTAAGATTGTCAACAATAGGATATGAATTTCTTGAAGCAATATTTGAGTTTGCATTCCCTTCTAAGCTTGTTAATAGAACTAGTGCTACATTTAAGAACGTTAAAACAGTGGGTTAACATCCAAAAATATTTATCTGAATCTTTCTCAGCAGAGGCTTACATTAAAAAAGTTCTTTTGCTTACCTGGTTTTTAATCTAGCATTGGATTAGAAAGGAACACTCTAAGGAGTAGATCGATTTGATCAAACTAAGTTTATATTTAATCAGTATCGCTTCAGAAAAAATTCTTAGCATAATCATAAGCTTAAAGCAGGAGTTTACAGCTAAAAATTTATAAGTTTCCAATTTGTTCATCTTTTTCTAGGCATGCAAAATGTACATTTCAGTATCGATACATCAAACATTCAACATAGGTTGAATGTTTGAAAAGAAATTCCTCAGAGCTATCTTTGACTAAGATACCTTGGCTTTCAGAGCTGTCTTTGGAACAAAAGAGAAAGTTGCATCTAACTTGCTAAAAACAAGTTGTGCAGACTATTGGCAGTCACAGATTACATTAAGATAGCCAAGGAAAAATGCAGTTAAAATCGATTCTTTTAAAAAGCCTATGGGATCTAAGGCCACAGGATGGCTCTGAAAAAGATTTTAAGGAAGTGACACTGGAAAATATAGCTGAGTGACAAACTGTGCTGTAGGCTTTGAGTTAGTAAAAAAGAAAATTTTAAAATACATTTAACTTTTATTTAATAATATAGTTTTTGACACTACTTTTGAGGAATTATAAGATTTTATAATTAAAAAAATAAATACTGAACATAAAAATTGTAAAAAAACTTCATTTAAGACTGAATTATTTTATACCTTTAAAAAAATAGATAATGAATATTTGTATCCAGTGTTTGAAAACCAATTGGTTACTTTACATGGACTTCCTTCTGAACATTTTCATTTATACTTTAGATAAAATTTTATTACTCAATGTAAAATATATTTGAGTGATTTTTCTATTAAACAAGTTGGAAATAAAAATGAAGTAATATGAACGTATATAGCTTTTTAGTTAGTAAAAAAATGGGAGATCAGAAATTTCATTTTGTGTGTGTGTGCTAATAATTTTTTCATCAACTTTCAAGAAATTTTCCCAATTTTTAAATTTTATTTATCAAAAGATCATATTTAATATGCAATGATAATGACTAACACATTCCTGAATCAATCTATTATTGTTGTAGCATGTGAGGAATTAAATGATCAAGTGTAATGCAAATTCTCCATTTTGTAACATTCAGGAATGTAACTGTACAAAGGCAATGTCTAATTACAGCAACAGATCACGAAAATTTACACTTGGAAAAGTCCATTTCAGGATGCGATGCCATAAATCTAAGGAGAAAAACATAAAATGTTAAATTTAAGTAATAAAATCATACATTAAACACAGTTTACCATTTATCAATAAAAAATATTGAATTTTAAAAAAACTAAAAGCTATGTTTCCCTAACTCTTTCAAATAACTTGACTTATACAATATTCTCATTAGACATGCCAAGCAGCTAGAAAAAAATTTAAATCAAAAGTGAAATGTTATATGATAACTATTATTAAAAAGTATTTCAAGTTATTTAACAACATGAATAATTTGGGTTTCCAACATTCATTATTTGATTAACTAAACACTTTTTCCATTGAGACATTTTATGAATTCCATGCTTTCACTTTAAATTATTACCAAGACAAAAAAATTCAAAATATACTTTAAGCAGAGTTTTACAGTGTAAATTAATATGTACTGTAATTTTCCATTGAGTTACATTAGATTCCTTTGCACAACAGTATACGTTAAAATTAGACCAAAAATTGATTTTTTCCCATATGTTTTACTGCTCAATGATATTTTAAGTTTGTATCTGGAATTGAGGACATGTTATTTGACTGGGAGCACAGTAAATTTTTTTGTTTTTTCTTCTAGAAGCTTGGTAATTTTTTAGTTAACTATGATGTTTGTGCTTTTTAAGTTGTAACTTCCCAAATAACACTAGATTGTGCTAATACATTCTTGCATAATTTTCCGATGTTAACATTGTTCTGTTAATCATAATAACATCCATAACGTTGAAAGGACAGACCTTCAACCTTCACTCTAGAAAATGATATGACAGCTTTCCCTAAATGTTAAAAATTTACATTTAGAATGCCAACTTGAATTGCTTTAAAAATATTAGTCAATCAATTTAAACTAAGCCTGGTTTTATATATATATTCCCACTGTATAGTTTTTACATTACCCATTTCATGCACTGCTTAACTTTTGATTTTTTCAAGTAGATAGAATGATTTTTCCACAAAGAACACATAAGGAGTCTCAAACTAAATTCATTAGAGTTCATGAGCTTGAGTATTCATTTCTACATTTTGAATCCAATACAAAAAGTAAATCAAATATTTATTATTTTGAAGTTTTTATAAGTCTGCATTTGTTCCTTGACAAGTTGTTCAGAGACACTTGAATTGTAATTTTATAAAAATAGTTTTTCTTTCGGCATGCATATATTTAAGGTTTAATCTTTATTTCACCATATTTAATAAGACAGTAAGCAGTTTAAATACAGTAACACACACATGTATATAGTCCCTCTTCTCCACCAATAATTTCAGTAAGATTAATATAGATATAACTCATATAACGTCTAGATTATTCTCTACAAAATAATTTTTGCAAACATTATTATTAAGATAAAATAAACTTTTTAGCATACTTTTTTAGAACCTCTTGTTTCTTCTGTTCTTCTGATGTAGGCAATCCCATTTCTTTTTGCCTTTGGTCATACATCATTTTTTCCACCATACCCCTAGTTTCTAAATCTAAATCTGAAAGCTACAAATAAAAATTGGAGAATGAATACCTAATCACATATTTATGTAAAAGTAGATTGTATATTTATAAAATAAAAAATATGCATATAATAGTTAATTCATATTCCTATTAATAACATTAAGTATAGACAAGGGGATATAGATTGATTTGCATCAAACAAAACTTCAAGTGGTAAATTTTGATTTTATGAATATTTACATCTTTACTAACTTGCAATGTAGAGTAAAGAAGCATTCTTTTCTAAAAATTTAGTTGTTTTCTTGAAAAATGTTAAATTCTGAATTAATTTTAGATACAATAAATTTTAAAAATGCAGGATGCAGATATATTCAGTATTTTTTATTGTTGTTTTGAGTAGCATTTCTAATGTTGTTACAGTAAAAAATTGTTTTCCCATTTTATTTATATCTAAAAGATTTCTTATCTATATGCTTACATTTTTTTTCCTTAATATTTCTTTCATTTTTAATCCCAGATTTTGCTTTTAAGTTTTATCATTTAATCATCTACACACAGATTTTTTAAAAAAATTGAAATTACAATCAAGTTTTCTTTGAAGTATTTTCCAATGTGAAAAATTCTGTGATTTTTCTATAACTTTTTACTAACATTTTTCATTAAAAAAGTCAATTTTAATAGAAGGTGTGTTTTTTTTTTTTTTTTTTTTTTTTTTTACACCTAAAGATATGGTCAAGTTGCAAAAGATTAAAAGTGAGAAGTTTTTATATACAAAATCAAAAATTTAATTACAATTTAATCACTTTTTGGAAATAAAAATTGTCAATTAACATTCTTAATTAATAATTACAATTTGTTGAAACAAAGAATGTGTAAACTTTTTTCTACAGAGTAGCTTCTTTTAAAGGAAAAAAAATTAAAAGATATTTCCTCTAATCAAATATGTTAAAGAAAACAAAAATTCCATAAAAACTTAAAAATAAAATAGCAAGAAGTATTTGAAGCAAATAAGCACAATGAAATTTACACATTCTTAATTAATAATTAATACAATGGAACATAATTTTTATTAAATTCATGTGTAGATTTTAAAAAATTATCATTATGTTTTATAAATTAAAATATTTATAGTTCATATTTTATTTTGATTTTATCTATTATTTATAAATACTTTAAAACACCAAAAATAAACAATAAAATTTTTAAGACATTTTAGTTCACCGAAGTCCTTTACAAGCATTTTAACAATCATTAAGCTTAAATGCATATTTTGAATATAACTTTATATGAAATATTACTGCAATTTAAGTTAATATTGTTAAAACTGTGGTCAGAATAATTTAACATTAAAATAAGATACAGAGGAAAAGTAAATGTTAGTAAAATTTTTCCTTATAAAAATTTAATGTGTGTGTATGTAATTAATTTTTTTAATAATTATTTAAGATTTCACACAAAAAGTTCACTGTAAAGTTTTATACATCACCTATAAATAAAATGTCTGTACAAAGCATGCTTAATTATAATGATAAATGACATTTAATAATTTATTGTGTGCAAGACCATATTATGCTGTTTCATTTTAAATTCTTATTTTAATCCTTATGTGCAAACTGTGTATGATTTTGCCAATTACTACACAGGTTTTATTCACCTCTATATTATTACTGATACACTATATTAATGAAAGTAAAAAATTCATTTATTCAAGGCAGTTCTCAGTTTCATCTGTAGAGTGTATCAGTAATAATAATTGCATTAATGAATACATAAGAAATGTCTAGATATCTTATTTTTGTTGGTTATTTCACATTTTTACATTCCAACATTAGTAAGAGAAGCAGAAATTGTGCTGCAGAACAAAGTCTTAAATATTTTAAACATATAAAAAGTTTACTTCTGAAAGTTGCTGACCTAAAATGAGGGATGAAAATGAACTTTTATGATACTGGAGATTTATTACCTTTCAATAAACACTCATACATAACAGCGTCTCCACAATCAGACAGGTAACGGTGAATATTTACAAACGAAAAATTTAATACTAAGCAAAAGCCATTGCCAAGCAAAACAATTTGACACAAGTCTTCTAATGGGAAACAAATTCTCAACAACAAAATATATATACCTGCTTCCAGTCACTAGCTTAAATATACAGCTTAAGCACTGCTGACTTCCAATAATTAGTTTATTCGCCTGTGCCAAAACCTGAATGGTATATATCTTTTGAAAACAGCCACTTAGCAGCTAAAACTTTGGGCTTTATGAAAGTTTAACAAAACACAAGTTTTGTTGAAAATAGAAAAAGAAAATCGAAATTTACTTCTTTATGACTGGAAATGGAGTTAACTTATATCCAAATCTTATTTTTTTTACATAGAAGTCTGTAAATGATTTCAATGTAACCTCTGAAATTAATTTTCTTTTCTGAGATTGCTGAACAAATGGAGGTTGTTCATTTTTTTTTTTTTAAATATGAAAAGTAATACAGTTTAAAAAATATTTAATATAGCAAACAGTTTTAAAAGAGCTTTTTCTTATCATATACTTTTAATTAGTGCTTGCTTTATTTTGAATGGATACATTAATAACTTAATAAAAAAAGCTATCGAGGCTAAAAACTATCATCAAGCTTGATTTAAAAAACATGTCAAATGGGTTTAATTTAAGAATGCCTTTCCATGACATAAATTTTGTTTTAAGATGTAACAGGATTGTACGCATGCATGAAATGTTTTCTAAGCTAACAATCCTTGAAGCATTTAATTAGTAATTTGTTTTTATTTCATTATACAGTCTACGCATTTAAAGTAAATGCTTTAATGTTTATGTTTTGAATTCTTTTAAAGTTTTTAATTATTAGTTTGCACTGAATATTTTAAGTTTCTTAAGTAAAATTTATTGTTAAATTTATAAAATAAATTTATTTTCATATTGTTTTTATTAGTTTAAATTATTATTTTGAACTGCTATCTGCCTTGTGGAATAGAATTGGCCACGTAATCATTCCAAGAACATGGCATACAGGTGCCAATGATTCTGCAAGCAATGATTAGTTATTTTATGAATTTAATTAAAATTGCTGTTGCATGTAATATTTTATGTTAGCTATTAAGTACATATTGTTAATAAATATTTCATGCATTGGCATTTATATTAATTTTGTTTAGGAATTAATTTGAAACTCTAGTTTTTGTAAGACTATTTGTTTGCATTTTAGATTTACTTTTATTGCTTGTATTACTCTGGGGATAGATTGCATTACTATGATTTTTTTAACATGGATGCCATTGCACATGGTTTTCATAAAAACCTACTTTATTTAAGTTTACAAATTTAGTTTACCACTGTTGTCTCTAGGGTAGATAGTGCTACACTGAATTTTTTTAAGGTGGCCACTGCCAAGTTAATTAAAATTGGAGTTTTAGTAAAAATGCACTTTGTTTACTATTAGATATCTAGCTTTATTACCTGTATGTGATCCATTATTTTAATCTTGTAATCTTTAGGCAATTAATTTTTATTTATTAACAATAAAGCAAAATCTAAAATGTAAATAAAGTTTTAATACTTTTGCAGTAATTATAATGAAATATTTGAAATTTAAAATATTACACAATTACAAATTTGAAGTTCAAACGCAATCAGTCAGTATTCAGTAACGAGATATATTGACGTAATTTTGACAGCGGTTGGGATGAAAATTGGAAATTGTGTTAAATATGACAGTTTTGCAAGATTTTTACTGTTATAGATTATGTAATTATCAATATAAGCAACACTTAGAATCTTATAAAAATTATATTTCACATCCTGAAATACACATATACAAATAAATTCAGTTAATTCCTTAACACTGGTTTATAGAATTAAAATATTTGGATAATATTTTCCTTCAAGCCAAAAAATTTCTATAATTAATCTAAAACACACTGCTTTTTATTCTAATAATGTTTAAAAAAATCATTGAATTGGCAAAAGGAATAGAATTACGATAATATATTTTAAAGGAAAAAATCATTTTCCCTAGATACATATAACATTCTATGAATAAAAGCAATTAATTTAAAGCTGTAATGAATTTAAAAAAGAATACAAAACTTAATAATGAAGATTCTGAAAATGATAAATTGTTTTCGGGAAGCTTTAAAAAATAAATTTGAATATCAGATGATCAAAATCATTAGCAAATAAATGATATATGAATCATTTAAACACTAAATAAATACTCACCTTAGAAGGTTCAGGAGCAACTTTTTTAGTATTAATTTCAGGATCAGTGGTAACAAGTTTACTCCACCATTCCATTTTATTAATCTGAAAAAATGAATACTTTTTAAGAATATATTTAAGAAATTTATACCATAAATAAAATTTATTAATTCAAAATGCAAATAATTTAGCCAAGACAAAATAATTACACACTAAAACGTTCACCATATATCACAAAATTTAAAATTTCACAAAGGGTTCACATAATCATTTAATTTGGTAGTAAAATCTCAAAATTTATGCATCCCAACTTAGTACTTTATATGCACTCTTTAAATTATTTTTGCATAGAAAACAAAAATAAGATTTGATTAGTATTAAAATTTACATTTAATCCTATTGTTAGTTTCTCAACTAAGAAAATCACAATATTGTAACACAACTAATTAATCAAATATATTCTACATAGAACTCTACATTAGTAGTTCAATATAGAGAAAAAAGAAAGATAAATAACACCCTATTTGGTAAAATAAAAAGGGTGGACTAACTATTAAGCTAAGCTAGTATATTAATACAAATCAAAATTTTTTAAAGACAAAAAGTGTTTTTATATTGTTAATAAAATGCGTATTTTGAAAAATTTGCATGAAGGGGAAACAAATGGAAGGCAAATAATTATTAGTGTTTCATTACATTAAAATTGTTTTGAACTTTAAAAAGTGTTTTTATTAATTATAAAATAATATTTAAAGAGAGAAGAAATTTGTATGCAATACAGACAACAAGCATGTTTAACAACAATGCTATCTTGATATAAAAGTTGTTTTATTACTTATTTTGAAAATAAATGAATTCTGACATTATAGTATACATGCCATTTTTAGAAAAAGTAATTGATTTTAACAAAAGTTTTATAAAAAATCAGGAAACTTGCTTTTTCATACAACTTTTCATATTTATATAAAAAAGCACCATAATTTTAACTTTAAGTAATAAGAAATAAAATTTAAATTAATAAACTACTATATAATAAGTGTTTATTTGTCATAAATTATTTGTTATATCTTGTATATTGGTCATAATACCAATTGTCTAATTGTTGGTATATTGGTCTAATACACTTCCACAAATAAAAAAATATATATCCACTTTTATACATTTATACTAGTTATGTAAATACCACATTATGTACCATAATTATTTACTACTGATTATATAATTATAAATTTACAAAGAAATAAAAGGAATTGTTTCAACAAATATAAAAGCTTTATATGCACATCTTGTATATATAATATAGTCTACACAACATCTTAATACTTACTACAGTAGATATTTTCATATTTAGTAAATATCATTTAATACAATAAAATATATCCTCAAAGCTTAAAAAAGAACTTTTTCATAAAATTTTTTGAGAGACAAGATTTTTTACAATTACGATAAAAAATTTGTACAATTTAATATTGTTAAAAAGGTGAAAAAAATTACCTTTTCTAATGTAATTGCTACAGTTTTACTGTCTTCCATAACCCAACAGCATTCTTCAACTTTTATTGCATTAAATAATTCACCATCAATTATTGGAGGATGACCTTTCAGTCCAACTTTAAGATGCTGAAAAATTGAATAAAAATTCATTGGGGAGAAAAATCAAGAATGATTAAGAAAAATCATCCTGAAAAGGTTTAAACTATATATTAGAAATATTTCATAAGAAATCTTGATATATTTAATATCATTTTATAAAATATAATTTTTTTTCTGTTAACAATCACCTTTTAGCAGCTAAAAAGAAAATATTAATTCTTTTTTCAGTTTATTTATAGAATTTATAAATAGCAACTGATTGTAACAAAAATATCAAATTACAATTTTTGGTGTTTATATATATATATATATATATATATATATATATATATATATATATATATATATATATATATATATATTATTTCCAAAATACTGAATATAAAAAATAGCAAAAAAGAAATAGCACATAGTTCACACCTAAAAATAGTTTCTAAATGACATTGATTTTTATTCTCTCCTTGACTGATAAGTTATTTATTTCTAATATGTATTTTTTTTTCAATCTCACTATTTTTAATATTTAATCTATCACTATTTTTTATAGTCAACAAATAATTTTATGTTATTTTCAAGACATTAATTTCAATGTTTTCAAATAAATCCAATTTTCTATTATTTCAACAGATTAATAAAAATAATTAGTTTTAATATACCAATAGGAATTTTGTGGTGAAACTTTCTTAATAAGCAACAATCAAACTTAAATTCCTAAGAAGCAAGATGCATCAATTCATGTTAAATACAAGGTTTTTAACAAGATTTTTAAAAATTCGTGAAAGCTTGAAATAAATTTATTAGATTAAATTTAAACATAATTTTACAATCATACTTTAAAACTTTAATAAAATTTTATTCCTAATATGCCAACAATAAGATTTTTTACAAAAAATTCTCTTAAATAAAAAAAATTGCATGTTTTTATAAATTACCAATATTAGTCTTTAATAAATACTTCACAATTTTTTTCTAGTCAATTCTTAAATTGTAGTCAATTCTTAGTTTAATTTTCACAGGAATTGTTATTTTGACAATATTTTATAAATGTCAATGAATTTAATTTAAATACATGAGTTAGAAGTCGATTAAAAAAATATTTACAAACGTTTTGATATTCCTTAAAGTTTTAATTATAATTTTGCATTGTTTTATTACTTTTGAACACAATTAAAAATAAAAATTTAAACTAAAATATTTGGCCTTACTTATAAAGACTTTTAAGATGTTCTCAAATCTTTTATCATTTTTAATTTGCTTCAAATTCCACTTTATACTCTTTCTTTAAGTGATAACTAATATTTTATTAATTCTTTAAAATTCCTTAATTACATAGATTTTTAAATCATTCAACTGATTGGCATTTCTAAATATAAGTGTTGAAAATTACAAAAATAAAATTAAAGAAAAAATTTTACACAATAGAAAACTTTATTTATACAAGTTTTACTTTTTTAATAAACTTTTTCAAGTTTCAAATCAAATTTAGAATAAAATGTATTTATAAAATCAATGTTTACAAAATAATTTTAAGTATTAACTATTTTAAATTTCAGAATGAAATTATTTTGTTACATGGGGTAATTTTAGCATAACCTTTAACTAGGATAAATTTATTATGTGAATTATTTTTCATAGTTTTTTTAATGTTTAAAAAATTGTATGGATACATTAAATTTGAGATAAATGAAATAAAGTTGTAAAATTTAAAATCTTTCAAAACATTTTTACCATAAAAAAAATGTTAAAACAAAAATAAAATGTGAAAAATTGTAGATCAAGAAAGAATACCACATTTAACAATAAACAATGAGATTTTCATTACTGACCATGCAATGACTTACTTATATATTCTAAAATATTACCTTTTTTGCTATATCAACAACTACATCTCTGGCTTTAATCTTAAAATTGGCAGGAACAGGAACTTTCAACTAAATTAAGAAATAATCATGAAGTTAGTGAATTTGGCAAAGTAAATACATAAATGTCATTAAATATGTTAATACATTATTAAAAATGTTATTATAGATAATTAATAATTGGGTCAAAAAGAATAGTACTTACAGTATTCAAGATGCTACTAAAGTAATACAGTATTACTTTAGTAGCATCATGCATTACTTTAGCAGCATTAGTAACAATAAAAATAATTAATGATTATACAAACAAATGGTTAGCTAACAATTGTAGGTCAATTTAAAAAAATTGCGCAAGTCAGAATCTGTCCTACAGGACATAAACTTGCAATCACTGCACTAGAATCATACAGTCACATTATTTCCCTATGCTTCTATTTAAAATTATTATTTAAATACCTAATTTACAATTTTTAAATTTAAAGTTTATTAACTATTATTTTGTGTAATAAATATTAAAATAAAACTACATTTCAAGATTAATTTATTTTTCAATACTCAGTAGCAATTATAAAAGTAAAAGCTTTAATAACATGCATTATAAAACTTGCAATAAACAAGCAATCACTAGTAAAAATGAGGATTCTGAAACTTGAAAAATGAAATATTTCTATACTTCTCTAGCAGCATAAAAACTTTATGGTTTAAAAATTTTAAATATCTTATACCCATATGAGAAGACATCCATTTACAGTAAAATTTTTCATTAAAAATAAAAACTTGTATATTTTGACATTAATAAATACATACAAGAGTAAACACAAATAATTTACTTTTAGAAATATTTTCTACAAAATGAAACCAAAGTATTAAAGCATAGATTGCTGATTTGAGGACAAAAAATCAAAATTTGATATCTTAAATTTAATTAAATATTTCTCCAGTAAATGAATCACATTAAAAATATGATTGACACATCTTGTACTCAACTATGAAAGAAACTAAGTGTGAAGATTTTGCATATTTTTATTAAACAATCATTAGCTTTATCCCATTTAATAATTTCTAATGGAAAATTTTTCATTATATTTAG
Organism: Latrodectus elegans; assembly: GCA_030067965.1. Lineage (NCBI taxonomy): Eukaryota > Metazoa > Arthropoda > Arachnida > Araneae > Theridiidae > Latrodectus > Latrodectus elegans. The sequence continues at coordinate 33,287,953 of CM057816.1, forward strand.
AACGCAAATTATAATTGAAATTTGCAATTATATTCAAGTAACTGAAATAGACCAAACAGGCCAGTAAAATATACCACAAAAAAATTTTGTTTAACAAGTTTGTTTTATGTGTGCAATAGATAACAAATGTGTGCACTGAAACATGAAAGAACTCTGTGATGAAATTTATCATGCAGTGAATTTTTTCTGCCCTCCCCAAACAAGAAATTGTAACTGATTGATATGTTTTCAATTTTCTGGTAACAAATTTCTCTTATTTAAAGAGAGATAATCATTGAGTTAAGTGAAATTAAAAGAAACTTTTCAAAAATTATAACTATGTTTTATGTTAATTTTAAAAGAAATTACAGGTATTCAGATTCAGTCTAATAAATGGCTATGATATAATGCATATTTATGGCAAAATATCAATGCTTTTGATAAACTCCTGAATATGTTTTGAGCTTAACCATAATTTTGAATTTATTTAAATATACTTTCATTTTATTATTACTAAAAAATGTCACACAGAATGAGATCAAGAGAAAAAAGCAGCCAAGTGATTTCTATTCACTTGGCAAGGACTCAAAAGTAATGCATACTTTTCAAGACTTTAAACGCTATAGTTCCTATGTATTCCTGCTCCATCCAACTCAAATCACATCTTTTTAAAATCTGGTTTACTTTAAATTATAGAAATGATAAACTTTGGTGAAAATTACTCCTCAAAACACTATATAATTATCAATTATAGTTGCAGAGGCTTCTCAATGAAAAAGTGGTGATTACAAAAACCTCAATAGGTTAACAGCAAATATAACCAAGTTTTATAAAACCAATGATCTAAAAGTCAGCTTAATATTTTTTATATAGCTCATTAACTTTAGATATATCTGCCTAGCTCAAATATGGAGCATATACTTAGAAATTGTTGCAACATTCTTACATATTAAACAATAAAAACTAAAAAAAATAGTGAAGTTTATTTTTTAAGAAATCAATAAAAAGAAATATTGTATTTACAATGAAAAATAACTGCTGAGAAATACAGTAGAACATTTTGCTGAAACTAACTGTAATAAAATAAATAAAATGAGAAATTCTTTAAATAAGGATAATAATTGACAATTAAACTAATAAAAGATTTCACATGCATTATTACAAAATGATTTAGTACTTAGTGTGTATATATATAATATAATATAATATAATATAATATATATATATATATATATATATATATATATATATATATATATATATATATATAGAAATAAAATTAAAAACACCAACCTCAACTTCTGAAAGTGTTTGAGTCCACCTATAATTTGGTAAATCACATCCATTACCAGCATTAGGTTTCAATTTATTTTTATCAGCTTCATCCTCTTCTTCATCATCAGAAGCCTAGTAAAGATCAATAATTTTATGAATAAATGAAGTAGCGATAGCTTTTTAAAAAGATTAAAATGAAAATTTTTCGCAGAATTTAATTTGCTTCAATTAATTTTGTATATGAAAAATATAAAATCAAATCAATTCCCCAAGATGCAAAAGATGATAGCACTGATACAATCAACAAATATTAAATAAAAAAAAAACAGGAAAGTAACTTGTATCAATTATGATTGCACATTATAGGCTTTAAATAAGCACACTTTCACTTCTTAAAACAACAAAATTTATGAGTAATTTATTTTTTTCCGCCAATCACCAACTGATCTTGCACTTTAAAGAAAAATAAATATTAGCATAGAAGGAATACTTTTTTTTTAATATGTTACCTTAGTAGGACTTTCTTTCTCACCATTTTCTACCATTTCTGAAGCATTAGCTTTGGCTTTAGCTTTCTGCAAATATTTGAATTATTAGTGATAAAAATGAGAAATAATGAAATTATATCAATATAAATAGAATTTACAAAATAAGATGAATAAATTAAAACAAAAATAAGAAACCATATTATGAACATTTAACTTGAATATATATTTTACTTCTTAGAAATGTTATTCTCTTTGTTAGATTATATAAAATTTTAATTATTTTCTTTCACTGCTTTACTATTATTTATAAACACTCCTCAATTAATATATTAAATATAATTTGTTCTGTTCAATTACATATGCAATGAAATTTCTTTTAGTATATTAATATGGAATCATTTTCTGTCTACATACAAATAGCATTTTGAAAACATTTATTTAATTAAAGAAAAATATTTGTTCATCTTTAAAAAATAAACATTTTAGTTCATCAATTCAAGCATAACAAATTAACATGTATCTATCATCACTTTTTAAATATTTAAAGTGATTGAATCAGAGCCTACTCTTTAAAAAGAATTCATATTTGAGGTAAATTACAAATATATGAATCATTTAATTAAATGTCACATTAAATGATATTGAATATTCAAAAACAGATTTCAAAGAAAATTCTAACAAAGAAATATATAAGTTATAGGCAGAAGAAATTCATCAAATATGCTGCTTTAAAAATGATGTTAAAATACAATCAGTAGATTCACTAATATATGTATATAATGAAAAACTAAATTGGTTAATATGTGGTTTGTGTACCCTTTTCTTGCTAAATGGATGATAGATGTGTTAAGTGTGGTAACTCTGACTCTTTCTTCCTAAATGCACTCCTTTTAGCAACCCTGTCTTTTTTGTTATACAATTATATGTGTATTTTCTGTAAAACAATTCGTAAAAAAACCATTGTTTTTGTTTTTGTTGCCATGCCAACTGTGAAATTCCTTAAAAACACGGATTTCAGTTTCGTCGCCATAGAAACGCAGTTTTTGTGTAGTGTCTCTTGGAGCATTCAACTCTATGAGAAAACACGCAAAAATGCGCCAAGCAGGGGACCCAAAGCACATTTTCACCTCTAAATTTATCATCATAAGATATTTTTTTAAGTTTATGATTTCTTTCTTGCCAAAAAGTCCTCCTTTGAATAGAAGGGTTAATTAGAGCAGGATTTACAATTTAGTTTCATTTAATGAAAGAAAGCTTTTTTCAACAAACCAATTATTCAAAAGTCTATACCACTTATTCAGAAATAAATCCTTTTATCAATTTATAATAATATCAAGACATATCATGTTAGATTATGAAGTGCACTACAGATTAAAATTTTTTGAAAAATTATGAAATTAATCAAACTTTTTAAATTTGATTTCTTGTAAGAATAATTCAAATAAGTTTTTGAAACGCATTTTCTATTTTGATAATTAACCTCAAGTTAGTAATTATTTTTGTCATTTTCATTTTTTCCTAAAATTAGAGGATGTGTCTGTAAACCAGACACTCAAATATTTTTCCTTTCATTAGACTTTTCTATAACAATTTTTGTTTAGATATTATATTAAATAAAACATGAATGTGATTTTTTACACAATTAATAATTAAAATTTTTAATTCAATAGTATATAAGTTTAAATTAAATTAATCAAACTTAAAGTTCCCATTCTTATTCTTAGTTACAAATCTAAATATATTTTTATAACAAATCTAAATCTTAGCTTGTATTCATAATTGCATTTAATTGCTTACATAAATCTTGTTTTATGCTTTAATATTTCTATTTTTATTTTTTCCTCTCACAGATCAGTTACAAAATTGATTTTTAAATTCTATTCAAATATTTGAAAATCTCAATATATTTTAAATTTCGAATTCTTAAAATAGTATATACTATTTATGTTTGGTAATATGTTTTTGGCTACCAATAAAATCACAAGAAAATACTTCTAGTTTATTAATGTAACAAACCTCATCCATTTCTTGCTGAAGTTTTGCAGCTTCTTCATCAGTGAGCTCTGTAACTCTATCACCATCATGTTGCATCATTTCAGCTTCTTCTTTCTGTTTGCGGGCAAGGCGATCTTTCCTTCTGCGCTCAGCCTCTTCTCTTTCTTGATCTTTCTTCCGCCTTTCAGCTAAAGCCATATCTTCATATTTTTTAAATTTTTCTAATAGAAGCTATAAAAATTTGGTAAATACAAATTATTCTTATTTTTATACATAACCTAATATCTTAATATAAATGTTTTATAGTATAAAACTAAGGTTCACATCTTTGACAATTTTAAATCATAAAAATTACAAAACTGCTCTACTTATTCATGTAGAAGAAACTTACATTTTTACAAGCACCAGGACCACCTCCAGTGAAAAAATCAGTTTTACGCAAAAGAAAACTAAAAATAGTTTCCAGCAGCTGTAAGAATAAGTAATTCAAAATGAAATTAACATGTTATGATAAAGACATTTCAAATAAAAGATTTGAATGCGATACACATTATAAACGAATTTAGAATATACTATTTAAAATTTATAGTACAAACAGAAATTTATCAATAATTTCTTAAAATCTAACAGATAACAGATAGAAAATAATCTGTGGTAGTTATTAAAGGAAATACATTCGTTATCAATAATCATAAATTAATGAATCAATAGACAACAGCATATAATCTTTAACATCATTCATTTTATTAAATATTTAACATTTGTCGTACTTCTGGCACACCACCTTCATGCTGTTGAGCCATCGCTAATAAAATACCGTCAAATTTTTCTTCATCACTCATTTTAGCAGATTTTTTTCAAAGACTAATCTATAAATACTCGCGTCACAGCTATAAATTCGAAAATAGCTGAGGTGTTAAAGAATAAACACTTAATTTTTGATAAATAAATACACCGAAAGTCGCTCTAAAAAACCAAGATTGGTGTTTTACACAACAAAAATTTATTCGATTTCAGAATACATTAATGCAAAGCAAACACAGCCTATTGCCAATACAAAAAATTAATTCTATTTTTTATTTTGAAAGTGGAAAATAAGTTAGAAATTGTTATTTGATTTTTTATATGCGTAATGAATTATTCCGTTTGATATACATCAGTGATAAAAATGTCTTTTAACATTACATTGATTTTTTTTTAAAACAACTATTTAAAATTAACGTTGCACAAAAATATTTTCAGTAAAATTCGTGAAATGTTTATCGATATAATCGTAATCAAGATGAATCACGAATTTTCTAGATTATGGCAACGAGTTAAATTTGTACTTTACCCATACCGGATTATTCAGACTTCAGGAAGTTTTGTGCAGTTTGGTTTGTGGTTATTCACTCATTGATTATTTTTATTATCCTGATTAGCTAAGTTCATATAATTTCTATTTTACACTCACTAAAATAAATATAATTCTTTCAATTTCTAAAAGAAAAATATTTATTAAACATGGCTAAATGGGGTGAAGGCGATCCACGATGGTTGGTAGAAGAGCGGCCTGATGCTAAAAATGTAAATAATTGGCATTGGACTGAAAAAAATGCGTCTCATTGGTCTAAAGATAAGTTCAATGAGCTCCTTACTGGAACTAAAATTGAAACTGATTTTGGAAGATGTGAAATTAATGAGATTTCTAAGTGTGACGGTGATGCTGTTGTAAATAATAGAAAAGCAAAGCTGATATTCTTTTATGAATGGGCATTGACATTAAAATGGTCTGGTGCGTTAGTGAATGGTGATACAAATGTTAAAGGAACAATAGAAATTCCTAATCTTAGCGAAGAACACGAAATTAAAGATGTTGATGTTATCGTCCATTTAGAAACGAGTGGTCCTGAATCTGATATTCTGAAAGATATGATGCGAAACAAAGGGGCCGAAGTTGTAAGAGAAAAGTTAAGCCTATACATCAATAGCTTAAAGGAAGAATTTTCCAAAGGCCTTATCCTTCCAACTAAAGATGGTTCGCTACCAGTTGACTCAAAGGTAGATAAAGTCGTCAAACAATCCAACAAGCAGGAACCCATAATTAAGTCAACACAGTCAAAGAACGTCTGCGAAACTGGTGAATTGCGAAGCACTGAATCTTTCAAATGCACTGCTGATGAGTTTTATAGGGCAATGACTGTGAAGGAGTTGGTTCAAGCATTTACTCAAGGTAATTGTGTATTAGAACCTGAAGAAGGTGGAAGATTTGAATTATTTGATGGCAATGTACAAGGACGTTTTGTGAAGTTGGTTCCAAACAAAACAATTCAGCAGAAATGGCGATTTCGAACATGGCCAGAAGGTCATTTCTCTGATGTGGTGATAGAAATTAATCAAAAGTCAGATTGTACAGAAGTCAGTGTTGCACAAGTAGGAATCCCAAAGACTGAGTTGGAAAATACTCAAGAAGGCTGGAAAAGATTTTATTGGGAAAGCATGAAACGAACTTTAGGATTTGGAGCTCTATTATTTTAAGATTTATTGTTCATAATTGAATAATTTAATAGTTTTTCATAATCCTGATGACCATTAACAAAATATTTCACCTTTAATTTATGATGTCATTAAAGCATATGGTCATTTATATCAATTTTTTCATTTTAAAAATATCCTTGTTTTGATAAATCATCTGATTTTGTTTTAATTAAATCCTTCTTTTATAATTTTGTGTATCAAGATTATAGTTCAGTCCAATTAAGCATTCAAAATGTTTATATTTTCTCATAAAGGAATCGTATAAAGTCTCTAAAATATAGTATGAAAGATTAAATTATATTGAATTTTTGGAAATGTAAATATTAATATGTAAGTCAGGTCATTTTATTACTACCATTAAGTTCTGTGTTAAGAAAAAAGTTTCTAGTAAGAAATTAATGTTTTTAATTTCTTATTTAAAATTTTTTTAACTTATGTTAATCTATATAAATGAAATTTTGCTATTATAACTTTTCTGTGTTGAGTTTTGTAGAAATGCATTATATTTCTTTTGTAGTTTCTACAAATATATTGTAATTACATAGGAATTATTGTAATGTTGACACACAAAATTTTGTACCTTAATTTTCAGAAATTTCGTAATTTTTATTCTAAAAAGATAAATAGCCACTAAAATTATACAGCTTAAAAATGAAACAAGCTTTTGCAAGAAAATATGTATGAAATTATATTATTACACCTTACCATTTTATAATATTAACAGTGATATTGTTTTCATGTTACTGAAAACAAATGCATATACATTTTCTATATGTTTACTTATACTACTTTTAAGTTAGTAAAAATGTTTGATCTTTCAAATTTCCATTAGCTTTTAACATACAATGATTTTGTATGATTAATTTTTAAGCATGCATCTTTCTAGGTTAAAAATGTATGTGTTTCATAAAATAAAATCATTCTTTCCAGCAAACTCACTTTACTTAAATCAAGTTTTTAATTTTTTGACATTTGTAGCTTTATATAATCAATAAAAAGATTGGTTGAAATCTAAATGTATAAGATGAAATGAAATTCTTTAATATTTCAATGTACATTAAAATGATAAATATATTAAAAACTAAATTATTTTCACGTTATTCTGATTTGTTGATAAATAATTATAAAACTAGGTCATTTTGCAAAATTATCTAATTTTGAAAACATAAATATTTTTAAATTATATAACATTTTAAAATACTTACAAAAATTTATGTGTAAATTTAGGTTTAACACTTTTCTAATATTTTTTGTTATTTCTTACTGTGCTGTAATCTTGATTTTATCAATTTTTTTAATCGTGTAAAGAAAAAAAAGTTGAACACTGATAAATCTGGTGTGAAAAAAAAATTAAAAATGTTAAATTTTACATTAAACTGGTTTTTATAGCCAGCAACTTTATTAATTGCAGATGATTGGTATTCACTTCAAAATACTTTGACGACTTTATTATGTTGTTGTATATTAATTTGTTAACACTTGAAAATTTATATTATGTTTTTATAGCCCGGTGACATTATGGTAGTGCTTTGCATTCCTATGACAGATCCAAAGTTTGATCCTCATACTTAGCAAGCTTGACTCAGCCTTTTATCCCTTCAGTGGCTTGATAAAACTGATGAAGCATGTTTGGGAATTAAACTTAGGGTTTTTTCACTTTAGGCTGACTATCTCACCAGGACATGCTTAGCACCCAAAGGCCCTTGGTCACCAAAACTTATGGCCACTGTAGGTCTGTCATGCCACTAAGTTTAATTTTTGTAATGAATGTTTTTCATTACACTAAAAATTTTATCATATATAATTAGAAAAATATATCAATGTAAAATGGTAATAGTAAAAAGAAGTGTAATAATGGGAATATCTACAGGATATAAAAAAATATTATTTGTTATCAGAATAATGCTTTTTTTTTTAATATATTCATATTTATTTTTTGATTTGAAGTTTTAAATCTGTTTTTGGTAATTTTATTACTTTAACTTTTACTTAAATATTTTTCTAGTTTTAATAATTATGATTTTACTTGATATTTTGATTACAATAACTTATTGATAAAATTAAAAATGCGATTTAAAGTTTTCAAGAATTTTGATTATTATCTTTTTTATTATAAACACTTGATGTGTTTAGAATCTTTACAATATATTTTATTACTTAATTTAATGAAATAATATGCACTTATTTATATTTTCCGTTTTTTAAGCTATCTGTTATGTTATGTAACATGAATGTGTAGTAAAACGATTGATAAGTTATGTTATCACCTATTTTCAAAGATTTACAAATGAGCATGTTGAATTACACTGGCAAATAAATATTAATATTTAACAACTGTTTTTATCTGTTCACTTCATATTTATAATAGTCATTAACATATATTGTGGGTGTTATTTGCAGGATAAGAGATGTTGCACGTAAATATTCTTAGAAATGTTTCCCAAAAGTTAATTATTAGCAAAAGGAATATATATCAGTCAGAAATTATGCTTAGTAATATGTTTATGTATGCACCTTCTATAATTGATAATTATTTTGTCCATACTACTTTATTTCAAATATTGTAATTTCTACTTATAGGAAATTTACAAATTTTTATTACAGTATAAACTTCAAGAATTTGAACTGTATTTTGTTTTTAATCAGTATAATTGCTTGATTACTAATAAGTTAGTACGAATAATACATAGTGAGGAAAAGTAATAAATTGAATTAATCATATTAAGTTTATTAAAATGAAATTTTAAGATTTAAATTACCGTCTGCTTTTCTAAAACTATTTTTACCTTAATGTTGCAATTTGTTTTATTACGTCAAAGTAAAATTAATTTGCAAAACAGGCTTGGTCTTCTGGATTAAATTCCTGTTGCTGCAATATTTCAAAAAATTATTTTAGTTAATTAATCTATTTGTGAATAACTTGTTTCTAACATAATGAAGTATAAAAATATTTCTAAATATTTTGTTAGCAGATTAAAGTAATTTAATTATTTACAGATGGATATCTATGATTTACCTGCATGTGTATTATAAATGATCATGAAATAATTGATAAGGGAATAAATGTTTGGATATATAAATATTGTGAGACTGAAAGAAATATTTTTAACTTTTGCTTCTTTTCTTGAAGTGAATATATATTGAATTATCTTCCATTTATTCTTTTCAAAGCAATCGTAATATTTGGTTCAAATATAATTGATATGACAACTGTGGAATTATAGTTTGTTTTTTAAGTTAGAATGTGCATAATTTAAATATTTTTATTTTATGAAAATTTATTTAGCATAGTGTAAAAATCAAATTGCTATCAATTTCTTTTACATGTATTACAAATACAATATAAAAATGACAATAATTGTGGAGGTTGAAATAAGTAGATAAATACCATTAATAAATTCATTCTAGTTATTTTAATATTCAAAAGTAATGCAATAAATTTTCAACTAAGCCTAATGGGCTCCCAAATAAATTATTAAATATGTTTTATTGTATATGAAATTTCTTCTTGATTGAACTTATGTCTTAAAATTTTTTGTTCACAATAATAAAAACTTGGCATATACATAAATTTATTGTAAATAATAACTATTATTTTTAATATTCTAATTAATAATTATAAAATTATTTGAAAATTTCAGTTTGCTTAAAGAAACTAAGCACTTATATTTTGGTAAATATTGACTATTTCCCAGAGTTAATTACTTAACTTTATTAAATAAAATTGACCATGTTGAGTGCGAAAATTTCCTCTGCAGTAAAAAGATATCCAGTTTCTTTTTCTTGATTTTCTTATAAATAATTGTAAAAAATAAGTTTTCTTAGAAAAATTGTAATTTATACGATTTTATGCTTAAAATTTAAAAAAAGAAAATATTTAAAATGAGATTTATACTAGTAATTAAAATCTCATTCATTGTTTTGTTATATATATATATATAAGTTTGTTTTTGAAATTCTTTGAAGACCTCAAAAGTCTTGCAAATGATAATGGAACAAATTCAATCTAGTATGTTATCATGGTTAAAAAAATTGTGAAGAAAAGATAAAAATGATTAAATAATAATAGAAATTGAAATGCTTAAACTTTAATAAAATTTTAATATTCTTATGCAATGTTTTTTTTTCTCTCCATTTAAATAGCATTTGGTAAAAAATTAAAATCTGGTTTGATATTATGAACGATACAAAAAAGCGTTACTATATTATATTGTTAGATAATATGAAGATTTTTCATTTTATTATTGGATATTTCATGGCTAATTTTCCAAAAATGATTTTTTTTTTTTATGAGCAAAAAATAGTAGCAAATATAAAATCAGTCACACGCACTTGGGATGATGAAGTATGATGCGCAAGTGTGTGTGTGAGAAATATATTAAATTTCTTCAGAGTATATTTAAATAATAGATCATTAAGGCTTAAACTTTTCACTAGAGAAAATATATGAATTCCAATGTAAAAGTTAAATATAAAAAAAGTAGAAGCTACAGAAAGGGAAATGTATTTTTTATTGAATGAAAAAAATATTCAAGACAAATTTTAAGATAGATTTCTGCTGCCTTTTTAAATAAGGTGAATAGACCCAGAAAGTTATTTGATGTCTTTATTTAACGCCAGAATGATATAAAAACACAGCCATCCCAAATCAATAGGTGGTAAAATTAGAGACATTTTTTCATCTCCAAATTTTAACTAAACGTATGTGTTCAATAATTTTGTAAGTGAATTAATGTAATTTGTTTCGAAGTAGTCAAATTATTTTTAAGTGAATTCTTTACTACTGTAATTTTTGTCTTTTTTTTTTTTTTTTTTTTTTTTTGCCGTATTTGTTAATTTACTATCTGGTGAAAAAGAAAAATCACAATTTAAACTACTTTTAATTTTAAATGAAAATAACTTTATAAATTTGTCAAATGTGACAAAAATACAGAAATTAGGCCAAATATTTCTGATTTAAACTGCTATAATTTATTCTCCGAGCTCAAATGAAAAAATAGAAAGAAATTTGTCACAAATATTAATTTTTGGTTTTATAAATCTGCCCATGAATGGTGAATTTTACTCTTTAATGTGCCATGACAATTCAACTTTGATGCACTTAGGTTTAATGTCCAATATATTACCCCCTCAGGGGGTTTACCTCCTTTAGGTAAACACGGGTGTCACAATCCCGAGGTACCCTAGTGATCTTTCCTAATCTTTATTTTCTTCTCTCCTTTACTCTGCTGCTTTTTCTTCTTTTTCTCCCTCAGTGTGGTTGCCTCGAAAAAGGTTGAGGGCTCCCCTTGAGTAGCTATTGCCGCACTGTTGCTATTAGCTTCTTTTGGGGACTAAATCACCCGCGTGTTTGCCGTGCGTGGAGACCCGTGTCCCTGGAAAGGAGGATCCTGGTGATTGAGGCTCTCAGAGACCAACACATCACTTTGGCCTCTGCTTCAGGTAAACGGGAGGTGTGTTGTGGTCCTCAGCATGCCAATCGGCTTCCATGGATCAAGCGATCATATATCTGCTGTGTGACTCGATAAGGATGGAGGCCACGTCAGGGATATATCGAAAGCGTATAAGGTCTGGCTAGCACTGATGCTGGTATACTGCATCCCCTTGTTGGGCTCGATGATGGGTGGTGCAGTCAGGCCTTGAAGTAATTAACCTATTTCTACGGAATGTACTTCTAATTCTATACTCCCTATAGAGCAACAAATGATACAGGATCAGAAATATTTTGTTATTAAAAGAACTGAGGGCAATTTTGACAAGGTCTCCCCTTTCTTAATTAATAAGTGTCTTATTGGTACTGTTGGAAATGTAAAAAATGTTCGCAAGATGAAATCTGGTGATCTCTTAGTTGAAGTTTTATCAACTGAACAGGCCAAAGCCACCCTAAAACTAAAATGCCTTGGTAATATAGATGTTATGGTATGTCCTCATAGTAGGCTAAATTCTACACGGGGAGTAATTTCAGCAGATGATCTATATAATATTTCAGAGGAGGAAATTTTGGATAATCTTGTTGATCAAAAAGTACAACGTGTGCAGCGCATTACAATCAGAAGAGAGGGTAAAATTATAAGAATTAAACACCTTATACTCACGTTTGCTACTCCTATATTACCTCAATCTATTAAAGCTGGCTATCTAAATTGTAGTGTTCGCCCCTTCATACCAAATCCATTACGTTGCTTTAAATGTCAGCGATTTGGCCATGCAAAAACTACTTGTAGGGGACATTTGACTTGTGCTCGATGTGCATCTGTTGGACATGACAGTAGTCAGTGTCAATTACAAGAAAAATGTGTCAACTGCAGTGGTGAACATCCTTCATATTCCCGATCATGCCCAACCTGGATATTAGAAAAGGAAATTATTACTGTGAAAATAAAACTTATCTTACCCTGAAGCCAGGCGAACAGTGTCATCCCGTACCCCTAATCAAGGTATTAGCTATTCACAAGCAGTTAAAAAAGTCATGAAATCTTGCAGTACCCAAACAGATTTCTTGAATTTTTCAAACTTATCCTCAAATATTTCTAACATAAATGTCTCACCAATTCCAAAAGGAATTTCTTCACTGTCTTTCGCAAAATCTAAGTCTCAAAGATCCCTAAAGTTAAAGAATGCAAAAGAAGGGCTTCATAAATCATATTTAAAGAGTAAAAGAAGATCAAATGCCTCCAAGACAGATATAAAGAATGTAGACCCATCAGATGATGAAACACTCCTAAGTGGAGATTCATCTGAATCACAGATGGCGTGCTCCAATGCCGGAGCATTCAGCTGAGCTTAATGGGAACCTTCGTTTCTTGGAATTGTCGAGGCTTTCGCACTCATATAGAAGATATAAAAACAATTATAAATCTGTATAATCCAATTTGTTTTGCCATCCAAGAAACATTTTTGAAACCTCAGTACAGTTTAAAATTGCATGGATATAATTGTGTGAGGAAAGATGTTAATCATGATTCAATTTCTGGAGGTGTATGCATTCTTGTATCTTGTAATATTCCTAGCACTATACATTCCCTTAACACTTCATTACAGGCTGTTGCAGTACGCATACACTCTACATCTCTCATTACTATTTGTAGCATTTACTTACCTCCCCATGCGATCATCCATGAAAGCGATTTAAACAATTTGCTGGATCAACTACCTGCACCCTTTATTCTACTTGGTGACTTCAATGGTCATAACACCTTATGGGGAAGTGATAATATGAATCCTCGTGGCAATATAATTGAACAGTTCATTTCTAATAACAATATCTGCCTTCTAAATTCCACAGAAATAACCTATTTCCATCAACCATCAAGAACTTTTCATTCATTAGATTTAGCTATTTGTTCTCCATCAATTCTACCTTCATTAAATCTTAATGTTGATAAGGATTTATATAACAGTGATCATTTTCCTTTAATTATAAATCAAACTGGTATAAGCAGACCACAAATCTTCCACTCCTCTTATTCTTATCATCGTGCAGACTGGTCTCTCTACACTCATTTAGCAGCTATTACTGACAGCATGGTTAGAAGTGATAATATCAATGATGCTGTGCAAAAAGTAACTAATACACTTCTAGATGCCGTCAAAAACACAATTCCCAAGCGCTCCCCAATTCCACGCAAATATCATAAACCATGGTGGAACCGTGAGTGCCAAGTATCATACAAAAAACAAAAGAAGTTTTGTGCAATTTTCCGCAGGTGCCCTACTATGGAAAACCTCATGGCTTTCAAAAAAGCTAAAGCTTTTGCTCGTCGAATACGGCGAAATAGTCAAAAAGAATCTTGGATAAGATATGTTTCCTCCATCACATCATCAACTTCCAGCAAAGAGTTATGGAAGAAAGTTAAAGCTTCCAGTGGTTTATATAGGGACTTCTCTATCCCAATACTACGCACAGGAGCTGACACAATTTCTTCTCAATATGATATCGCCAATCTTTTAGGTGAAACTTTTGCAAAGGTATCTAGTTCAGACTCTTATAATCCTAAATTTCTCAGAATCAAAGAGCAAGCTGAAAAGAAACCTATAAAGTTTCATGATAAAGCCATACATCCATATAATTGCAATTTCTCTTTGCTGGAATTGCAGAGAGCCCTGTCCCAGACTAAAAATACTAGTCCTGGACCAGATAGTATCTCATATAAGATGCTTTGTCATCTTAATCATGAATCTTTAATGAACATTATTTTTCTATTCAATAGAATATGGAATGAACATGTCTATCCCAGTCTCTGGTGCAAAGCAATTATTATTCCAATTCTTAAACCTTGGAAAGATCCAGCTAACCCTCAAAACTATCGTCCAATTGTGCTTACAAGTTGCCTTGCTAAAACTTTGGAGCGTATGGTCAATTCCCGTCTTGTTTATGCAATTGAAGACAATCAGTACATATCACTTTATCAAAGTGGTTTCCGGAAAGGTCGATCTACTGTGGACAATATTGCATACCTAGAAACACAAATTAGGAATGCTTTTGTACGGAGACATCATTTGGTGTCTATAATTTTTGACCTAGAAAAAGCTTATGATAAGACATGGCGTTATGGAATTCTTCAAACTTTGTATAATTTTAATTTCAGAGGAAATTTAGCCATTTTTATTCAGAGCTTTTTAAATTCTCGCATTTTTAATGTCCGTATAGGATCTGTTTTATCTAATCCATTTATCCAATGTGAGGGGGTTCCTCAGGGAAGTGTTTTAAGTGTTACTGTTTTTAATATTTTCATCAGCAACATTCTTCATGTATTGAAACCATCTGTCCATGGAACTTTATATGTTGACGACCTCCAAATTTCTTGCCAAGGTTCCAATATGCGACTGATTGAACGGCAATTACAAACTGCTCTCAATAATCTAGTTGCTTGGTGTAATGAAAATGGGCATACTTTGTCCCCTTGTAAAAGCAAATGTATCCATTTTTGCAGAAAAACTGGGCCTCATCCTGATCCAGAAATTAAGATATCAGGCACAACTATTCCCGTAGTTAATCAGGTATCATTTCTTGGGCTTATATTTGATAAAAAGTTAACCTTCCTACCACATATCTTAGATTTGCGCAAAAGATGCGAAAAATCACTAAATATTCTGAAAATTCTCTCTAATACCTCTTGGGGTGCAGATCGTAAAGCATTACTCCGAGTGTATAAGTCAGTTATTCTATCGCGAATTGACTATGGTAGCGTAGTTTATGGATCAGCCAGATCATCAGTTTTGCGCAAATTAGACCCTGTTCATCACTCAGCTTTACGAATCTGCTCTGGAGCATTCTGGACATCTCCTGTCCATAGCCTTTATGTAATTTGCAACCAGTTACCTCTTGATCTGAGACGTAAGCAACTCTCTACATTACTATTTTAAAATGCTATCAGTATCGCAACACCCTTTGAGATCCATGGTTACTTGTCCCTCTTTAAGAAGGCTATATAATGCACGACCACGTAACATATTACCATTTTATGAACGTACAAATTCATTCCTGTCTTCATCCGAGTTTCCTGATTTACATGTTCAAGCTACAGATGCTCTAGGATTTCCTCCTTGGAATATTCCTGTTGTCAATATAATCAAACCCTTTACTGGATACAATAAATCAGCTACATCTCCCCTTATTTTGCAACAATTATTTTCACACATTCATTCTCATTATTCCTCCCACATCTCTGTATATACAGATGGCTCAAAATCAAGTAGTCATGTTGGTTGTGGTATTGTTGTTGGAAATACAGTTTACAGCTATAAACTGCATGCATCATATTCTGTGTATACAGCCGAAGCTGTTGCTATTAAACGTGCTCTAGAAATAATACATTCTAGCCCTTATCGAAAATACTGTATCTATACAGATAGCATGAGTGTGGTCATGCAATTAGATCATTTTAATGATAAGTGTCATCCAATTATTATGGAAATATTGGATATATTAAATATATTGAAGAATAAAGGATTTGACATCTTGTTTTGTTGGGTTCCAAGTCATGTTGGTATTGCTGGGAATGAACTTGCTGATAATGCTGCTAAAAATGCCTCTGACATTTTGCATACTCCATTAACATTATTTGACATTAAGCAAATTATCAAAGATTTCATTTTCTCCCACTGGCAAAAACATGGGACTTGCAGAAAAACAATAAATTATATAGTATATCCTCTCACATCCTTCCATTCCCAGTTGCTCCCATGCGAAGAGTTGATGTAAAACTCACACGGCTTCGTATTGGACATACTAGATTTACACACAAGCACTTATTCTTGTCTCAGAGTGCTCCAATCTGTGACATGTGTAATGTACCATATACGGTACATCACATTTTAATTGTCTGTCCTAATTTCAATGATTTACGCATTGTATTTTTTAATACCACAAATTTAATTTTATCCGACTTGATTGGGTTTAAACCACATAGAAATTTGTTTGCATTTTTACGTGCAATAGGTTTCTTGAATTCCATTTAAGATTTTTTATCCAAAATAATCTTTACATATGCTTTTCTTAAACTTTTTACACATTCCATTATATACATATGACTAGTCTCTTAACACAGAATTTTCACCTTCAGTTTTAAATATTGTACGGTGCAGAAATGTCCACTATTGGACCTTGCATCAGTAAACCTTACAAAATCAATCAATCAAATCAACCAATATATTACATTTAATTGTTAAACCAAGATGTTGTTTCTCGGTTACTTCAATTGGATCCTACGCTTTAATGGACTATGCCTTCATTACAATTAATTATCTCATATCGTATTACCAAATTACTGCTCCATCTCATTAAATGGGTTCTTTCTCAAAGCTTCCTGATGGAAATAATTACCCTTACTTTGGAAATAGATACCCAAAGATAACAGAAACTTAAAAATAGATTTTTTTTTTTCAAAAATCTTTGCATACGGGATCGCTCTAAATGAAGGTGCAATAATTCTTATCGCATGAAACTAGTCTCCTAACTTTGTTATTTATAAGATTATAGATTTGTTCAAGATGTGAGGAAATATCAGCCGTGAAAATCTGGAAAACTAGTGGTGATCGACACAGTATAAACAACAAACAACTCGACAGCCCCGCGCTCAAATCGTTATACACTCACAAAAATCAAGCACGAAGATGCAAAAAAACAAAGACAAATCAACAAATACTGTTTTGATTGACACAAAATTCGACATGAAAGTAGCATATATATTTAAGCATACAGTAAAATCAACAATTTACAGAAAGAATGACAATATTACACTGTTCTAAGTTATCAAATAATGATATACTGGAGATTTAAACAGAATTATGTATAAAGTGAAAATAAACAGCATGAAATGAAAAAAGGACATTAATTGGGTATGTGATCCCCCCTCATCTGTTTACCAAGTTTACACCTTGTAACCATGCTTTCAATTAGGTGGTCAACCAACGCAAAATTAAGTATTAGCCATTCTTCTTGCAGAGCAGTTACGAGCTAAATAAAAGTGGCTGGAGGTGAGAAACGTGAAGATACAGCACGGCCAAGAGCATACCAAAGATTTCCAATGAGATTAATGTCGGGCGAATAGGCTGGTCATGCCCTACGCGCAATCCCTTCACTCTCCAGGTAATCATCGACGATGTCAACTCGATAAGGACATATATTATTGTTTATTAAAACAAAAGTAGGGCCAACTACTGCAGCGTACAATCTCACAATGGATTCTAGGACTTCATCTCCATATCGGACAGCCGTCACAAAACCCCGTTTAAAGATGTGCAGGTCAGTGCGGTATCCTAATGAAATCCCTGCCCATACCATAATGCTTCCGCCTCGGAATGCATGATTTTCAGAGATGTTTTAAGGCTGATTGCGTGTTCCTTGTTCACGTCATATCCTTACACGCTTGTCATCTGGCTCCAGAGCAAATCTTGACTTATCAGTAAACATGACATTGCCCAGTCACGGTCCAATTGAAATGTTTCCGGCATCACTTTAATCGTGCCCCTCTTGATTGGACAGATAGACAAATACAATCTTGAGGTACCTGGGCATACAGTAGCTACAGACCAATGGACGCTGTAAGCATACATTTCACGCGCGTGGAGGTCGCTCTGCGATTTCGCTAGGCTAAAATCGCAATACATAGATCTGCCTCGGGGTTTGTAACCCTTGGGCGACTGGCTACGGGCATTCGGTAAACTGACTGTGTGGTTTGGATTTGTTTCCATAAACGTGAAGTGTCACAATGATAATGCCGAAGAAAAAAGCAACAACTTAGATCGACTGTCTGGCTCCAATGCACCCCACAGCACGCCAGCGCTCAGAGTCTTCCATTCGTCTTCTGGAAGTCATAGAAACACGTACGTCTTGAAAACAAATTGTACGAAAATCTTAAACACCTTCTATCAGGACTTACAATCAACTTCTTTAACCCTTCATAAAGCTGGTACCTTATAAGACTGCCCTTTTTGTACATATTTCTTCACATGAAAGCGCGATTGGTTGTTACCTAACATATTTGCGTACTTCCATTTACCTCTACAGTGATTTGCATCCTCTTCAATTCTGATTGGCTTCCGGAAATTAGCATTTTCCTCTCCGTGCTTAAATTTTGGAGTGTGTATTTGTGTGTATATACAACTTCAACTCATTACAATTATTTGTAACGAATAATTAAAAAATTTAAAATTATGGATAGAAATCGTTAAATATTAATTTGGGTTTTCGCGAAATTTTTAATTACTACTGTACTGATTCCAGTAATTGTATCGTACTTAGAATGCTTTGGTCTACACACTGATTCAAAGCGACGTAGATTAATTGAAAGTGTTACAAGACTTACCGTCTGTCGCTTTCTCCAGAATCTCATAATATTTCAGTTATAATTTAAAACGATACATATATGTTATTGTAAATTATTGTCAAATTTATCTGAGAATTAATGTCATTATGTATATATCCCTAAAACTTAAGTTCAGCATCATATCATTCATTATATTGATACAAATGGTCCACAATACAAGAAAAATATAAGAAGCTGTGAAATTATTATTTTCATTATCGATCTGCCTTAAAAATTACTTTGGTCTTTCTCATTGAGTTGTGGTCACTAAGAGTTCCGAAAGCATTTCACCAATAAGTGATTACTAAAAGTTAAATACGGTAACAAAACAATCACTACTTGATACTTTACATTCAGCGCACCCCCAAGCTTTGCTCATAAAAAAATAAATAAAAAAATAATAAAAACATTTTTCATAAACAGTCATTGTCCTCCCCGCTTATTTTCATATTCCAGTACATGCGAAAAAACATTTAAAACACTGCTGTGTTTTATTGATCGGTTTATTTGAATTTCCTTTTTAAATTTTGTTTTATGTGATTCTACGTTGTCTTTCCAAAAATTTCTAAATGAAATCTTAAAAGATTTTACAAATTTATTGCGTTTATCTCGACGATATCCTTATCTTTAGTGAATCAGGATAAGACCACAGAATTCATATTCATCGTGTATTTCCAAAATTAAAAGACTATGATTTCACAACCAGTGAATCAAAATGCGTTTTCGGTGTTACAGAAATTTCGTTGTTAGATCATTTAATATCAAAAGAAGGTTCTGAATTATTACCTGATATTGTAGAATCCATTTTAAACAAACCATAGTAAAAAAAAAGATTAAAGATTAATCTCTTGGTAAAAAGTTTTCGTCTTTCCGTTACATGCAGCACATAATCAAAATCATTTTAAAAATTTCTTAAAAGTTCCAAGCACACACAATTGGCAGGAATAAGCCGTTAAGGAATTTCAAAACTACTAACAAATGCTATTCAACTCGAGGATTGTAGCTTCACTTCAGAATTAATACTGCAAGTAGATGACTCTGATTTGGCTATTAATTCAAAAGTATTTCAAGCTAAGAAGGAAGCTCTACAATCTCTTCATTCTTTCTCGCAATTTATCAAGTCCTAATACCTATGACGGAGAGTTATTTGCTGCAAACGCTTCGATTGTGCATTTTCGGTACATGCTCGAACTCCTTTTATTCACTGATCACAAATCTTTCACGTATGCATTTAAACAACAATAAGACAAAAGTTCACCCAATCAGTATCTGCTAATCAGCTATTATATCTCAATTTCTATAGATATTTGATGCATTAAAGGTTTTACCGCCATACCTGCAAATACGTTTTCTGGAATTGCAACTATAGGCATACCAATCCATTGATTTCAGGGAAATCGCTAAAGGTCATATTAATATCATTTTTTTAAATAATCCAAAATTTTTAGAATTAAAAGATGTTAATACCCCCAATTCCAACATTCTTTTATTATGTGACTTGCCAACAAAGTAGTTGTCAGACTATTCCAAAATAATTTCGAATACAAACATATTTGATAATTATTAAATTTATCTCATTCCAGCGCTGATACAACGTATAAGTTTGTTCAATTTTCATTTGTTTCGCCTAATTTAAATAAAGATTGCGCCACTTATAACAAGTAAGAAATAAATACCATACCAAAAATCAAAATTTTTTAGGTATATATACCAATCTCTCTATTACTTCTTTTATAAACATAAACCAAACAATTTGATCTTATCCACCTTGATCTAGTTGCTCTATTGTTACCTTTAAGTGGATTTTCTAACTGTCCAGTACCAGATCGACAAATTTGTTGTTGTTGTTACTAATGACACTTGGACAAGCCAAGCTCGCTATGCGAGGTTAAGTCAATTAGGGGCGTCTTTCGTTTAATCAGAGCACCACGAAGGTGAAAGTAAGACTTTTGCTCTTCAAAACCTCCAATATATGACAGCACCAGAGGATCTACTTCCGCAATTTTAGCATTGATCTGATGGGGGAGTACATTTCTCCAGGCCATTGCACCCATGGTAACTGCTCAACGACCGACCACAGGACTTTCGATTCCACAGATTTAACGAGCACGTATAAGACAAATTTATCAGATAGGTTTATCAATAATATCACAGCTAAAATATAGTAGGAAAAGATTTGTTTATAAAAACTTAGAATCCTTTTCAAAAATAGCTATGAACCAAAGCCACACCGATTTGAGAGCCTACTCTTGAAATCTTTAACACAAATCCAGGGGAAAACAAAGAATTCAATTTTTCTCTTACCACCATTAAAGTAATGGGATAATAGAAAAGTTAAGAAGCTCTTTAAAAGCCTCCTTGGATGTTCCACCCTCAATTTTCTTGGGTTTTCGAAAAATATACAAAGAATATTTCCAGTTAACAGTATCAATGTTTATTTCTGATGCAGTCCTCCGTATACTTGATGAAGTTTTCGATTTTACACCAATGGAAGCATCACTGATCCAGCTCATAGAAGACTTCAATATTCATTTCTCTTCATTGAGAATAAAGCCAGTTTTATATCATTCGCAAAAAAAGGGATTAGATTGCTGTGAAATCAATGTTTTCATCAGAGATGATACTGTGAGACAAACTTTACAAGCTCCTTATGAAGCTCTTTAAACGTGTTTTCAATGAATAAAGAAAACTTTCGGTATTGAGTTCTATGTCCGAAAATCAATTGTTTACTTTGATAGTTTCAAATCTTCCTTTCTTTAAAGTGAATCTCAGAAATATTTTATGTTCTTAAATACGATCTGAATGACATACAATTTCAGTGATTAGAGAAAAAAATGGAAGTAGTGATTTGATTTTCAAAAAATATTGTGAGTGAAACAAGGAGCAAAAAGTGTGCGGTGCGCTTCACTCTTGCCAGCCTATGGATGGAAATTTCTGTAAAGCATTGAATAGAGGGCGCTACTACCGTGGAAATCTAGAAAACTTCCGGGATGAAACTTCCTGTTTACTATTCCATTATTGTCTTATACCAATGTGCTTGTTTTCTATAGTTTCCATTGCTTTTGAGAAATATTCATTTAAAAGTAATTATCCTATAAAATTTTTTGAAATAAGAAAGCAAATAAAGGTAGTAGTTGTTGCGTAGCATTTGGTTGCAATATGCGAGCTGGAACAAATTTACTTTCGCAAGTGAAAATGTTCAAATTTCCAATGGAACTCGATTTATAATTCTTAATTTAATTAGCTATATGTTAAATTAACTCTTGAAAATAAGACTTAAATTTTAATTGCAATAAAAACCAAGATTTGTTTAAAATAGTAATAAACAACAAGCAAATAAACGCATCATAACAATTTTGTTCCACTCATTATTGATACCGATTCATATATTCTAATATGATCAAGAAAATTTTAATAAAATTTATAGTACTTTAAATGAAAGCTTTAAATAATACCTTGCTTAATATTTGAAATGATTCATAATTCAATCACGCGCAAAATATATTTCCTGAAATTTTGAAATAAATGCATAAAATTAAAAATTAATTAAAGAAGAAAATGATTAACACAATTGAGATAAATAATTACAAGAGTTACATAGAATGTGGGTTACAATATATCATTCATCAACAATTGATCCTAATATTACCCATAAGAGCGATTCCCCGCAAATATAATAATCCATCAAGATCGCTTAAGTAAAAATTAAAAAAAAAAAAAAAAAATTTAAAAATTTACGGGATCACCACTGATTGCACTCTTATTAAAAATTATGATTTTAATAATATGATTTTAAAATAAAAAAAATTTTCGAAAACAGAACCAAATACCAAAAAATATTTAAATAAAAATTTTTGCGATTGAATTGATTTTCAATGGGAAGAGAGAAAACCGGAAGTATTTGAGATAGCTTCCGGTCAACTGAGGTTAGTTTTTGTTTACATTGAAAATTCCATCCATTTCTTATTCCGTCAAATTGAATAGGTAACGACTGATATCAACCCCGCGCCAGATCTCTTTCTCACTTTTGTATTTCTACGAGCAAACTTCATTGCTTTCTTCACGTATGTCATCTAGTTCAGTGGCTTAATGATTGGATATTTGTAACTGACAACTATTTACTGATCACTATAATGTTATTTCAATTATGTCAAATGTTCAAATTAATTAAGAGTAATAGGCTGCCTTTTTTACTGGATTGTTAAACTATATTTGTTTAATTTTTAAAACGTATCATGTATGTGAGTTTTGTGTTCTTCCTGGTTTACTAGAGGTAAGGATGTTATGAAAGTATATATATCAAAATAGGAAAGCTGTAATTTCCTTCTCAAATTTTTGGAGGAACTGCGCAGTTCAACTAATACACAAAATTTTGAAAAGGAATTCAATTAATCTGAATGGTCCGGTAATCCGGCAAGTTCAGCAATTGCCTTGATAAAACACAAATTGTAGGGTTTTTTTTTTTTTTTACAACTTTATATATTTTTGAAGTTCGCGTTTTATTCTACTGTTATGTGTGAACCAATTCTATCAAATCATGAAAAGTGCTTATGGTTCTAAATAATTAATTTTCAAATCTCTAGTATTGCTTCAACAATTTCCTGAAAATGTTATATTTTTTTACATTTGTGTTTTTGTCCGATGTAAGTTTTCTTCCCTGACTCTCCAGCTCACCAACATCTGTTGTATCATTTGAAGCTCTTTTGATATACGTTTATCTAATTCTCTCTCTTGCTTCTTTTTTTAAATTTGATGAGCGTTTTGTGAGCAAAACGCTGTTATGGGTATTCGAAACCATGATTTTAGAAGTCGTTTCGAATCGCTATCAGCCAAATGCCCTTAATAATAGTAGAATTGCTGAAGACGAGGCCAGAGCAGTGGTCCATGTCTTTGGTTCCATGTGACTTGTCTTTTTTACTTTTTATTTTATTTATTTATTTTTTTCCTTTTTGCACTTGTCACACCACAACAATAGTAGAATTGATTTGAATATAACAACTATATCGAGTAACGACTCTATTGCTTCAACACATTAGAATCAAAATTGATAATAATATCAAAGTTCATTTTGTTCATAAGACGATTTCTTATATAAAGATACAAGAATCGGTTTGAGAAGCCGTTTTCCATTGATTCAAACCATTAACGCGCTCACAATAGAGCAGAAGAAAAACCAAAATGAATAAGATAAAAAATCATTCACTTTATAGTTAGTTTCAATTAGTAAGAAGAATTAAATTTTTTTATATTATTGTTATAAACATTTTATAAAAAATTAAAAAAATTTTTCTTATAAATATAAATTTATAATAATGTTTCTTTGTTTCATTGAGATTTATGATTTTTGTTTTCAGTTTATATAAATACTGATTATCAACATTTATTAATAGCAAACACATTATCCAGCTCAATAATTGTTTGCTGCTGATGTATTTTAACATTATATTTACACAACATTTTATACTTAAATAATTACTTTGACTATGTTTGTCAAAATAATGCAATGCAATTAATTCTTCTCACAAGATTATCTATCATGTAAATTATATTTTAGAATAATTATAATATGCTTAACTTATAATTGTTTCAAAATTGAGAGTCTTATAGATTTAAATGTGTATGTGAGTACTTATTTAAATGTGTATGTGTGTGTATAGTGTATATATATATATATATATATATATATATATATATATATATATATATATATATATATATATATATTATATATATATATATATATATATATATATATATATATATATATATATATATATATATATATATATATATATATATATATATAATTTATTTTACAAAACAAAATAACAAAAATGGGAAATTTATATTACGTTTCTTATAATTCAATAAATATATTTTCCATGGATTTGAAATATTTTTATCAGTGGAAGAAAGTTTTCCATAATACTACTAATTTTAGAATGCATTACATGGAAAACCTCATTATTTCTTTTATATACTCTGATGATGATCTCATCCTAGTAGCATTGTATATTTTCCTTCACTCGGCATTGATTAATAATTTTTTGTCGTTCTTTATTTTTGCGTTCTCGTGCTTTCAGCGATACTTCGATAGAAAAATGCATAGAACAATCTTAGTCTCTTAATAATGAGGATATTCGTTATTTCTTTAGAAACATAAATAGTATTATTGATTTTGCAAAGCAGAAATTTTTAATGCAGAAATTTCTTTTTAAATTAAACATAAAATGTGTTTTAGAATATTTTTCGAAAATTTTGCATTTTACAAAATATATTATAAAAATATTTTAAATGAATTAAAAAAGAATGACATTTAAGGATTTGTTTTTTTTATATACCAATCATTGCGATCCGCTTATAATCTTAAATTTTTAGTTACATGAAAATGAGGCCCAGGTGACCTATAATCCATGATTCCAAATTCTGAATTTTCTGCAATCATGCGCAAAATATATTTCCTAAAATTTTGAAATAAATGCATAAAATTAAAAATTAATTAAAGAAGAAAATGATTAACACAATTGAGATAAATAATTACAAGAGTTACATAGAATGTGGGTTACAATATATCATTCATCAACAATTGATCCTAATATTATCCATAAGAGCGATTCCCCGCAAATATAATAATCCATCAGGATCGTTTAAGTAAAAATTAAAAAAAAATTTAAAAATTTACGGGATCACCACTGATTGCACTCTTATTAAAAATTATGATTTTAACGGATAAAATAAAAAAAATTTTCGAAAACAGAACTAAATACCAAAAAATATTTAAATAAAAATTTTTGCGATTGAATTGATCTTCAATGGGAAGAGAGAAAACTGGAAATCAGTAATGTAAAGGAAGGTATAGCGGAACATATATATATATATATATATATATATATATATATATATATATATATATATATATATATATATATATATATATATATATATATAACATATTAGTCAAATAGTATTTCACTTAAAATAATAATATCAAAAAAGCTGCCAAAATATGAGACTCTACAGCTAAAAATGAGTTTTTGAACAGTAAAATTGTAACATGGAAATGTAATACCCGAAGAAAAGTAGCTCAAGATAATAATAATTAGTATATGTGATTAAAATGATACCTCAAATTTGTTTTTAATAGCACAAATTTTTTTTGCATTATAAAAAGCGTTCTAAAAGTTTCAATAACATGCGAAAATTCAGGGTAATCCGATCTGTATGCAAATTCCCTTAAATTATACTAGGAACATCAATCACAGATTGAAATTAAATATCATAAAGAATCTCATTAATATGTCACTGTAACACTAGTGTCTCATTTACAACCAAAACCGCATTGTCATCAAACGGTAGCAATTGTCATAGATAATATCCAATTATGTCTCATTATGTTTGTAGTATGAAAATTGTGTAACTTGAGCAACGATAGGATTTAAGAACTTATCAAATCTCCTTTACACTCAAACATGTTAACATTCCTTCCCTAATCAAATGGTTGGTATACCACAAGACGCCCAGGAAAGATTTTTCCAGTCGCTTTGGATAGATACCATTTTGTTTTTGCTGATAAAGATCAGTCACGTAGAATATAGAATAGCAGATTTCCTTTTGTTGACTGAAAATAGATAAAAATAAAACTTTACAAAATGTGGATTCCCTTAAGTTTTAATTTCTGATCGCCACTATCAAGAATCTTCCTCATGCTTCGATTTACTTTAAAGTTTTAAAAAAACTTAACTAAATTGGAATATGTTTAACATCATTAGAGCATACAAGATCGTGGGCAGTTTAAACCATCTGATTGGACACCATACTATATTTAGTTAAATATAATTGTAATTGTGAATTTCTTCTATCTAAATTCTCCATTTTTCCTTATCTGTTGATGTACTTCTTAAATTGTTTAATTATGAATTTTGAAACACAGTCAAATTACTTTTAAATTTGATTATTAATTACTTTTAACTTGTTATGCCTTTTATCGATTGATTGAAAGTTATTTAGCTTAATTTTAATAATAAAATTTAACAAAAAATGCATTACAATTTGTTATATTTAATGTTTTAGAAAATAAAGACTTTCAAATAATAAGAATATTTTATAACTCAATATCATTGAAAATAGCACTTGATAAGAATAAATAACATTTCTCTGATATAATAACTTTAAAATATTTATCCTTTATATGTATATTTTAAATTTCCTAACTAAGTATAATTTCTACTGATAGTATTTGAAGATATTTGAAACAGCAAGATATTAATTAAAATTTATTTCCAGTTACATGAAATGTATTCAGATGCAAGTGCATTTCAAATATAGAACAAATAATGATAAAAAACACATCTCTAATTTAAAACTACTCTGAAAGATTATATAGAAAGACATAAAAATGAAATGGCTTTGAAAAATGATACAGAAAAAATGATTTTATATCTGACATACAATATTAATGAGGGGGGAGGAACATAAATAAGAATCTAAGCAAGCAAGTAGAAAAACAATTAAAAAGTTTTAAATTTCAAGAAAAGTTTTTCACCATTTAGAACACAAAAGAAAATATTACACGAAAAAAATATAAAATATATATAGAAAGAAACAGGAAAATTGCGGAAAAATGTTGAGAAAAAGTCAGAGGAAATTGTAACAAACTCTGAAAATATGTTAAATAATATTTATATCTCCAGTAAAGTTATTAGATTTTTTAAAATTTATTTCTTAACCATGAAATCCAAACAAAGTTATTTGATGAAAAATATATTTCTTATATGCAAGTAAAGAGCTGCATGGTATAAATTTGGAATTAAATAATTACTTACAAAATTATCTTAAGTAAAATTATCATGTTCTCTAATTTGTAGTTTAGGAACAAAACGATTATAATTCTTAATTATTTCATGGAAAAGTGTAGAATATTTTTTCTTTTTTTAATACAACTTTCAATATTGTAATGTACTCCACTTTTAAATTATATACACTGATAACTGAGTTAAAAAATATCTATTGCTAAATGTATATAAATGATTGTATAATATATACGTTTATGCATATCTATCTATCCATCAGAGCCATTCGTGACTCCTTTGGGTGAAAAGTTTGAGGGGGAGAAAAATTTTAACTAATAAAATGTCCTTACGAGATCTTACAAGGACACATGAGAAAAGTATGTTCGTTGCTAGACAACGTTTCTAGTCGCTAAGAATACAAAACCATTTCTGATTCTATTCTTAATCGGATTAAATCTTCGGAAATTTAGTTTTTCCGCTAACTGCGTCTTTTTAGTTGAATTAAATTATAAGAATATTATATATAATCCTGTTAGAGACATTTTATTGACAAACCTAACATCTTGTTTTCCATTCTATTAAGCAAGAGACAGAATTGATGCAAAAAGAGTAAGTCAAAAAATTGTCCCATATTACATCTATATTTTTATTAGACAAAAAATTAACTTTTATTTTTAAATTTAAACAGCATAACTCAAAGTCGTCTTTATAACTAAAAAGAAAAGACATTTAGAAAACTAGTGTGATCTGTAATAAGTTTTTTAATAATTACTCTTGTTGCATTTTTTAATAATTACTTGGTATTTAAGAGGTTATGAAGAATCACTGTGCTACTCAGATAACTGAAAAATTTTAATTTTCTTAAGATTTATTACATTTAGTAAACATTAAAATTGAACGAAACGATTAGAAATTAGTTTCGAAAGTCATACAATTAAAACTTATGTTGTTGTTTTGAGTGTGTATTTGTGTATATATATATATATATATATATATATATATACTTAAGATAAATTTAAATATTGAAGAAGTATGTTTAAACAAGCAATTAAAATTTATTTAGGTTTCAAAAACCACAAAATCTTAGCAGTTATATTTTAGTCTTGATAAGCAGCATTATTTTGCACTATTTATTAGTTATATTTGAATGAGTGTGCAATGTAAAATATTGAACTTTGAAACTGAAAAAAATATATACTATTAAGCAGATATAACCTCATTGTGTAACATGGAAATTATTGTAAAATTTACTGTCTGATTTGTATCTATATATCTAGTAATTTTATTATCTAGTACAATTATTTACGTTTCATATGTATATTTGGGGATAATTGTAAGCATTTAAAAGTTAAATTTTTTTCCGCCAATCGACGGGCTATATCGGGATGTATTGTCCCCTTATACCCAAGGAACCAGCCAGAAACAGCGACTTCTTTGCCGCCGAGGCGTTGCCCCGGGTGCACCACAGGGGGTGGGCCACCATCGCACCCTCACACATGTCATAGGGACCCGTTATAAAGGTTAAATTAAATATAGTGATTCACAAGATATCTTACGTTTGAGTATTTGGTCATTGCAGTTTCTCAATTTAAGAATGTTTTCCATGTAGTAATATTTAAATGATTATTTGCATAAAAAGCGTTTAAATGTTGAGCAATTTAAAAACTATAAATGAAATATTTTAATATTTTTTCTTGAGAATATTTTGTATCTTTTTATGTGCGTTGATACAGAGTGAAACTGAATTTAAAGAAGAGCCATTTCTTTCTTATGTAACTATATACTGCTAAAGTTACAAATAGCTTTTCAAGTTATTATTAAACCACCAACTAGAACGATAGAACTTCGGGAAAAAACACTCCTTTTTTTCTTGCTTTATGTTATCAAAACAGGATATCAATGCTTCGATTCTTTGGTTACGATAAATTTCATTCGGTTTCATATTTTCGCTTTGCATGAAGAAAATTAAATGAAATGATTATTTGAATCATATAAATTTCATTCTACTTTATTCAATATAATTATATTTTAAATTATATATAAATGTATTGCATTAGTTATCTCAATTAAAACTATAGTATAAAACCATTTAAAAATTGTTTTAGGAATCGCAACTCTCAAATATTATAAATTTATAAATCATAATATTATAAATACTAACTTTCAAATTATACAGAATTAAAAAAACACTGAATTTCTCAGATGAAAGTTAAAAATAGAAATAAAACAATAGTTAGCGATACAAAAATTGATTGCAATTGCATTAAAATGTCTAAATTTAATACTTTCTTTTTTCTTTACAAATAATTCAAACAATTGTCTTATACTGAGAGGTTAATAATTATAATGAGAGTATTGTTTTTTGCAATTTCGTAGTACTACATATGATATACATGTAAGTTGGTATTATATTTAAAATGTTTTCAAAATAAATTTTTTAACTTCTTAAATGGAGAAATATTAATAATGCTGCAGATTATTTATTGTTTTCTATATCTAAATAGAATACGTTGGATTAATTTGAATTATAGCTCAGCTAAATTTATTTGAATAAAGTACTTTAAGAAAAAATAATAAAATATATTAAGCAATTTTTTAGGAACTAAATTTCAAGTAATATTCATATCTTATAAAATATTGATGTGTGAATCATGAACTTGCTTCATAGTGTTTATCCCTATCCATAATGTATCATATTATCTTCCATAATAAATATTTTCAGTAATTTACTTTAAAATATTGAGTAAGTGCATTTGTTTAAAAGTTTTAAATTAAAATTGCTTTTACTCGAACAAAATTTGCTGGCAAAATATTGAGGAAAATATTCATGAAACAAAAATTACACGATTTGAATAAATCAAAACATTTTCCATACATTTAAAAGTTGAGTGAACTTGAAGATAATAAAAATATCATAGGATAAATTACTATTGAAAATAAAAAAAAATCAAAAGTACTTTTATACATATTTGATTGAATAATTTTTTATGAAACAAACAAACACATGAGAAAATTAATCATTTATTTTAAATAAATTTTTCTAAAATTATGGAATGTTTTTATAAGCATGATTTTTCCAAATCAATAATTTATAAAGATGTTTTAGAAAATCATTTCTTTATTAAGAATATTATAAAACAATTAATTGAATGCCTAAAAATTTCTAAAAATGTGTTAAATTTCTTCTTGAATATACTGTTTAACTAAAGTTAACTATTTTCATAAAATTCGTAAGAATTATTTCTTAAAAAGTATTAAAATAAATTAAATTCAATTATAAAACTATCAAAGCATTTTAGAATTTGAGCGAATTAATAGATGGCAGCACTAAAATTTTCTTGTTTAAGTATTTTGAATTATTGATTTAAGAATATTTATAAAGTTCGTGATAATGCCATTCTTTTCACCACATTTGGACTTTTCAATAGATGGCAGCACTAGAGAAACTTTTAATCATAAAATAATTCAAACTTCAAATTTATATAAAAAAAATTTCATTTGATTTTTAATAAAAAATAAACTCGATTTCTCAAGTCGCCACTCAACAATTTGACTTGCTATAACGAAACAATTGATTGGAACTTTTTTCCAATATGTTTAGGTTCATTTATTTAAGAAACGATTTATTGATTTAATTAAATTTTCCAACATACTCTATTATACCAACGTAATATTTTATTTTTGAAGTAAATAGGATTACAACAACAGACACAGAAAAATAAATTCAACATAGTAATGTTCACGAGTATGTTTAGTATTCATATTTAAAAACATTAATTAAAATATAAATGTTTAGAAGTATTATATTTTCTTTTATTGGTATAATTTTCAAGAATAGAAAAACATTTTTCAAGGTAAAATTTTCAAATGTCCCGAAATTTAACGAGTTTATTTATTCAAAGCATCAGTCAAGCAATAACTCATTTACTGACTAATTTGATATAAAATATCTGAACATATCTCTTATATTTACTACATATACATGCAAATTCCGAGGGAATTTTGGATAACTATTGAATTTAACATAGAATGTAAATCCAGTTATTTAGAATGTTTTTGATAAAAATGAATTCTTTATAGGTGAAAAAGAATTGTCTACTTGAAAAAGAAAGAACCATGTCTAATAATTTATTAAAGCCTTCTTCCACTTGGTTTTTGCGACCAAGGCATCTGAAACAAGTTATCGACAAGAGCTTCGCCAATTCCTGGCCACAACCTTCGGAAATAATCGCAACTGTACCCCCTGAGGAAGAGTATTACATTAGAAAGTACTGTCCAATAACTCTGAGCCATTTATTACCTGATCTGAAATTCACGAAAAAGGATGCTGTTACGGATGCCCTAATGGAATTCGATTGCAATCTTCGCATGAAGTTTGAAAAGCACTTGGAAGAAACACATCGATTGATCTCGGGGTCCACGTCTCAGAGTGAAGAATCGTCTGACACAGACAACGCAAGCGATTTGGGCGAGAGAATTGAAAACGATCTTAGTTTTGCCACTGATAAATCTAAAAAGTCTGTGAAGAATCGCTTTGAATTACATTTACCGAAAGTAAATTATCCTCAAGAGAATATGAAATTCCTGCTGCCAATTCAAGAATTGAATAATCGCAGGTCTACATCACCCCAGTTGACTAAAAATTTTTGCACAGGGTGCATTAATAAAGACATGACAACACCCAATATTCCAGCCTTTCATTGTAAATACAGAAAGCGAAACAAAAATTTGTGTCTTAAAAATAATAAAGAATTCGTGTCTTTTCCAGCGATTAGCAATGAAAATCGAGTCAACCTCAATGAAATAAAATGCACGGATGTTGCATGCTGTAAATGTGAAAATAAATCTTTAAAAGACTGCGAAACAAAATGTAAAGATATACCTTCTCCATCCCAAATAAAGGGCAATGTGTTTCCTTCAGATGTTCGGTAAGTATTTTTATTTTTAGTTCACTTTTATTTTGTGCTAGATTTCAATATAAATCAATCAATGCGTAAATCAATCAATGAAAATTGCTTTATACAGTCATTACCTTTTAAAAGTATGTCATTTCTCTTAGTTCGTTTAGTAATTGTCTTTTATATTTGTTTTATTAGTTGTTATTTTTAAAATGTCAGTCTAATTTTCATTTACTTCATTATTTCTTTATTTCCATCGTGCAGTTATTTTATACACGATAAACTGAATTTTCAGTGAATTTAGGCCCGAATTATAGATTTCTTTTACTTAATTTGTAGAGTTACGGTCCTTAAAGAAGATATCAAGATTCTCTCGCAGTTTTTTTTTTATATATGACCATATTAAAGGGATGAGGATTAAGAGCAGAAAAGAACTAGTTTAATTATTTTATTAGACTTATTTTCATTAGTATTTCAGAGTTACATCCCATTATTTTCTTAAATAAAAATCTTTTAATAATAAATGAAAAGACGTGAATAAAATTTGATTTCAGCGCATTGATTTGTGAGAAAATTGCTCTCAGAAAATGTGAAACAAGTGATAACTTAAATACACAGTTGACTGTGAACATATCTGTAAAGTGTTAATTTTTACTGGACTTATTACTAAGCAATATCAAAAACCAAAAGATAGGAAGCTTCAGATTAATGTCTTTGTAAATGAAGTACTGTATTATATCACATGAAAAGTGAGATTAAAGTTTTTATGATAAAGCTCACAAATATTGGCTCAATTTATTGGAATTTAATTGTCTATGGGAAAGAGTCAAGTTCGGTTTCACTTGCAAAAAATGCCATGTGCATGTTAGAAAATTTTATGATCAACGTTTAAATCTATTTTTTCATGTAAAATTTCTCATTTACTGGAATGGGAAATTGAATGGCCTCTTTTCTATTTTCCTTCAAAGCCACTTTCAAACACTTCAGTAATCGAATATTTTTAAAAGTACCTAGAAAAAATGTCAGAAACTTATTCTTACTTTTCCATGATTAGCATGGTTCTTAGAATTAGCCTTAACTAGATACTTAAAAAAATTAGGTTCGTAATAGAACATTTTAAGTAATTAGCTAATATAGAAATTCTTTTGCCACACTGTTGTTGTTCTCGTGTCCATGTATACATAAAAAAGAAGAAAAGTTGCTGTTACTTATGACACTTGGACAAGCCAAACTCGATAGCCGATGGCTACGAAATTTGATCAGAAGGGTGCATCTTTCGTTTAATCAGAGCACCATGAAGGGGAAAGTACGACTTTTTTTTTAAAACTCTTCCAATAGATGTCACAACCAGAGGATCCACTCCCTCAATTTTGACTAATCTGAAAGATTTGAAAAAAAAGGGGGGGGTGGAGAGAAGAAAAAGAAAAAATTAATAGCCACCCCTTAAAACAGAAATAGCTGAAAAAGAAATAGCCCACTTGAAATATTTGAGACCGGAAATACTTAGACTATCATAAATTACTTACACCACTCTTAAGTGAAAAACTGCACTCTGCACTCACATTTTTGACCTAGTGACAAAACGATAAAGATTTTGTTTGCTGTGGTATTGTGATTATTTTAAAACATTTTTTATTACTTGAATTTGTAAAAATTTACTTGTATTTCTATTATCAATAAATTTATTAATTTTTATTCAATTCCAACAGGTTTTTTTTTTTTTTTTTTTTGATTCATCGATGAATTTGAGCTAAATCCGATGCCATTAACATTACAATACAATTTATTTCAAAATATATTTTTTAGTAATCAGTTTAAATAAAAAAAAAGAATTACAAAATCAAAATAAATTCCTAGCTATTTTTGATTTACTGCAAAATTCTAATATATTTTCAATAAATTAAAAATATGTGTAACAAATATTTTAAGAGAATCTCAATTCGAAACGTAAGTCAATTAAGTATTTTTCAAAGTAAATATAAGAATTTGTTTCATGTGTTACATTTTTATTAATATGCCCCTAATTCTAGTTTCGTAGCAGAAGACATATTTAATTTTTTGAAAATTATTTTGGGATTATTATAATCAAGCACCGTTAAAAAGTTGTTTGCCGGCTTATTTCACTTTAACGAATTTTTTCTTCGATTACGATTAATTGATCTTTATTTTACCAGACCGGGCACTTGCCGTCAAAGGTCTTCCAGAAGGATGAACTACTTTGCTTCTGCCAATGAATGCCAGCAATCTCATCTTGGAATGCACACTCGTAAATCGAAGTCTTCGTCCCCTTTTCGACAGCATCGCAGTAGGTCTTCGTCCCCTGTTGAGGAAGGATTCGACTGTCTTTTCCCACCATCTCCATACATGCTGGAGTTGGCAAGACTAAGAAGAGAGAAACTGAAAATTGAAGAAAGATTGCTCCTCAAGAGAAGACAACTTTTGGAAATGGAAAGGCTGAGATCACCCGTGGATGGATGGTACAGATAATTTTCGACCATTTTGATTTTGTTAAAATAAAAAGAAATTTCATATATAAGAAAATATATTAAATTAATGACTTCTTTTGCTTAATCTTTTATTTAGATTGATGAGATAGGATTCGATAATATTATGAGTCTGCTAACAAAAACACTTCAAAAGTTTTCATGTTTATCTGTTATTTCCATTTTTAAAAACATTTATATCAAACCGTTTCTTTGGAATGAAACTGCTTCAATTATAAAATAATTTTTCATCAATAATTTTAAGCAAAAGGAAAACTAATTTTGTATTGCTTTGAATATGAAGAGAACTTAATAAGAATTTTTGTAAATCTGCTTTGTTTCATAGAGAAAATTTTTTTTAGAGAATATAATATTTTAAAATATAGCCTAATATAAACAAACATATATTTACAGACAAAATTATTAAGTTCAACTTGAAAAAATTTGTTCAATTTCCATTTAAAAAGACTAATTCAGCATTCGCCTGTATTGCTTAGTTGGTAGCTAATTCTTAAAACTTATTTTAATTATTTTAATTGTTTTTAAATAAAAAGAGATTCAAACTCCCAGCAAGTATTTTATTAATATAACTCTTTCACATTAGATGCATACATTATTATAATTTTCCATATGATTTAAAATCTAAGGAAATTTCTACCCTGGAAATTTAATTTAAGAAAGTATTTACGCTAATCTTTATATTTTACTGTATTTTATTACTTTATTTTTATTTGAAAAAAATAATATTAAAAAACGTTTTTATTTTTCATCGTATTTTTCGAACTGTATTATATAAGAATAATATATAAGATAATCAAATTATTCTCTTTTACCAATTACTATGAAACATTCGTTAAAAATTGTTTCTGTGGCTAATTACGTGACTCATAAAATATAATGCCCATACTGATTCGATTTTCACATTTTAATGTACAAATGCAAATATAAGTAGAAATAGATGATGAGGTAACCAATGCCATTCTGCAATAAACAATCACAAATTACTCTCATTGCAACGAAGCAAAATGAAATATCATCATATCAAAACAGAATAGAATGTTATGCAATGTGCCTGTACCTCACACGGAAAAAGAGAGAGAGAGAGAGAGAGTTCTATTCTCTCGGACACACGTTTTTGAACAAGATTGTTCTAATCAAAAATATGCACTTTTGTGTAGTGGTGCCATCTGTTGGCACGAGTAATTACTACTCTTATCAGGATATTTATTACACTTGGAATATTGTAAATAATTACCAAAAACAAGTAAATAAAAATAAATAAATAAATAAAGCAGAAATGACTGTTTTCTTTGTATTACTTCATTTCTCAAAAAATTAATGAGAAAAAGTTACAAATAGTTTTTAAGGCAACACTTACTTTTATTTTTTTAAATATCTCTCAGTAAAAAAATATTCACAAGCTAAAGGTGGACATTCGCATAAAGGGATGTACTTAGTCCTAACTGTATTATCCACATAATATATATATATATATATATATATATATATATATATATATATATATATATATATATATATATATATATATATATATATATATATGGTTTTTTTATAAGAAGTTTGAAATGCCAATAGTGTTTACACTTAGTCGTTAAATTTATGTATATATTTATGTGGTTTACATGTAGTATTTGGTGCGGTTCTTGCAGGTTTGGATATGGATTTGGATCTAAATTTAATTTTAATTTCGATTACAATAAATTAAATGTATTTTGGCAACATTGGATTTTGGCTTATATATTTTAGCTTAACTTTTACTTCTTTTATTCTGGTTTGAACTTTTTGGCGTGGCTTTGAGGTGTACTGGCTTCTTTAAGACTATGTCTTGGGACAGTACCGAAAAGCTATACTTTGTGCCAATGTGGCCAATACCCCCTGATGAAGCTGGCCATGTTGGTACTTCGTTCCATTTTACCATATTCTCTCTTTTTGGAAATTTTAAAATATATATTGAACATTTTTCCAGCTCTTTACTAAATTTCGTATTTTCAATGTATTGTGTGTGTTCTCCATCCTGTATTTGATTATTATTCTCAGTTTGGTTTTTTGACTGTTTTTATAAATATATTTTTAATCTCCCTTTCTCCATTTGGTATTTTCAATGTATTATTCTCCACCTAGTATTGGATTATTATTCTCGATCCAATATTTGATTATTAATTTTAGAAAAATGTACTACTAATTATTTATATACATATATATATATATATATATATATATATATATATATATATATATCAAATCAAATCAATCGTTGTTCTAATATATATTAGAACAACGATTGATTATTTTATAATTTTATATCTTGTCTTGTTATATCATATTACATGGAACAAAAACCTTTGCATAGTAAATAAAATTAATTTTGCATTATTATCAGAGGTATAATTTCCAGAAACTTTTCCTAATTTGATTTTAGCTTGTTTTATATTCACATATTTA
This sequence comes from Latrodectus elegans, assembly GCA_030067965.1. Lineage (NCBI taxonomy): Eukaryota > Metazoa > Arthropoda > Arachnida > Araneae > Theridiidae > Latrodectus > Latrodectus elegans. The sequence goes on from CM057816.1 coordinate 33,325,649, forward strand.
TTAATAATTCTGAGCAAATGTATCAAAACAAATTTTATTATATGAAACATTAAGTTTGTGAAAAGTTTTTTACTAGTATAACGTTTTGATATATAGTATAAATGTTATTATGTAATGAATAAAAATTAATATAAATATTTCATTTTATAAAAATAAATCATTATATATTTATTCAGGAACTATATCATGAAGAAGTAATGACTCCAGTTAAAATTATCACTGAGAAATAAAACATCAAAATAAAGAATTAAGACTTTCGGAAATAAATTGGTTATTATAAAAATAATAATAAATAAATAACAAATCATGATTTTACGGCCCTTCAAAATAATTATATTTATTTGAAAAAAATCTTTATCTTTCCTTTTTATCCTAAATGCCGTTACAAAAATATTGTAAGGAATTTACTTAAATTATTAGACTCAAATTCTTTAGAAAATTGTCTGCCATATGGATGTAGCATTAAATTTTTATGTAAATAAACAGAACTTACGTTTTATTAAAATCGATTTGCATTTCAGGGGTCGGAAAATCATAAACCTGAATTAATTTGATGCCACTTATCCAGATTTCACTCCCCTTCCATAGAAAACATGTTTATGGTAAAAATTAAGTTAGTTCGATGAAATATTTTCTTCAGATAAAAAGAAATGAAAATTTATAATATTTTTCAGTAACCTTTATTCATAAGTGTCTAGTAGAAAAAAATATAAACGTGATAATAAACCTTATACCACAAAAAATGCTGGGAAAAAATAAATTAATTAATTAATTAAAAAAAGGAATTCCAATGCAAATAGTGAGACGATAATAATTTAGTAACATTTTATAAATAAAAATAATTTCCCATATGCTTTACCACTCAATATAATGGTTAACTATTTTGTTGTACCATAATTTAATATCAAGTGTAAAAGGAATTGTATGGATATATTTCATTTTTCATAATTTTTTTGTTTTCTAACTCTTATTATCTTGTTTTTTTAGGTATAAGATGAAGGATAAAAATTTTCACGAAGAAGCTCGTCGAAATAACATGTATTTAAAAAATGAGAAAATTATTCCTTTCATTCAGGAGAGAAAAAGACTACTTTCCGAAACAATAAAAATATAGTAATTTGAATTTTTTAATGGTACTTGATTTGCATAATTTATACTAAAATAAATAATTAAATTCCTATTGACGTATTTAAACAATCACATATGATTTTAGAAGTATTTATTAATTCATTTACAATATCATTCAGGCTATTTTAATTTATATTTGCCTATTTTCTTACGGATGATTCATTTAAAGTTGTAGAGAGGATTTTTTTGCCTGCATTTGCTTAATTATCAACCAAGTACAGGGTGGTAACTTTATGCTGTTGACAAAACTGTACTGCCTTGGATTAGTTTAATTCATGTCCACCACTTTTATAATAATTTCATTTGCTAAGGAGATCTTAATGTTAGTAAAATAAATAGGTAGTTTTTATTTCTTAGTTTGAAATAATATGCCAAACCAACGACGACACGTCATTGCTTTATTTGAGGCTGGATTAAACCAAGTTCAAATTTCCAGAAAGCTGAATATCCACAGACAAACGGTATCACGTACTATAAAACGATTCTTAGAGCTAGGCCATGACGGTGATACCCCCCCCCCCCCAAAAAAAAAAAGAGAACTGCAAATACAAATGAAATTCGCAAGAAACGAACTAACCGAAATCCAAGAAACTCAAAGAGAAAAATAGCTAAAGAAATAGGGGTTAATAGAGAATTAGTTAAACATATTGCAAAAGAAGAATTTGGATTCAAACCATATAAACTTCGAAAAGTACAGAAACCAAATGAGGAAAATAAAAATACACGGTTGCAAAGATGTCGAGCTCTCCTTCGAAAGTCCGCAAAAGGTGCATGGAAGCATTTTATCTTCATGGACGAAAAGCTTTTCACAAGTAAACAATCTTATAATTGACAAAATGACCGTTACAGGTTATCTGATCGTCCTGGAACTTCCACAAGAGTAGAACGTCGTCAGAAACAACAGTCACTTATGATTTAGGGAGCCATTTGTGAATCTAGGAAAACTCCTTTGGTTTTCATAAATCAAGGCGTCAATGTGAACAAGACCATGTACACTCCAATAAGATTTTACAGTCGGTTTTACTACCTTGGGCCCAAAAAACATTTTAAAAACAGCATCTGGATATTTCAACAAAGTTCTGCTTTTTCTCACAGAGCAAAAGCAACGCAAGACTGATATCAAGCAAATCTTCCAGGTTTCATATCTGTGGGAATGTGTTTCCCCTATTCACCTGACTTAAACCCAATGGACTATAGTGTTGGATCTATTCTGTAATCAAAAGTAAACTCTAAGCCACATCGAAGTTTGGAATGCCTAAAGGCTGCTCTTAAGAAGGAATGGGTTAAATTAAAGCCTGATGAACTGCGGCCCATTGCAGAAAATTTTATGCGACGTATAAAGTTCTGTATCGATGCTCAAGGGGACCATTTTGAAAATAATAAAATGTTTTTGAAAATAAATATTCCATGTTTTTAGTTTAATAGAAAACGTTTTTGTCAACAGGATAAAGTTGTCACCATGTAAAGATAAGCATATTTATTTATAAATGTCTTACTTTTTGATTGTCTCTTATATATGCTTCCATTAAAAGTATAGAGTTTATCCAGCTTACATGTACTTGATTAGCCATCAAGGAATGATAAACATACTTTTTTTAAACTCATTTTCTCATCGTTTCTTATTTATAACTCATTTAAAGGTATAGTGAGTGTTCTTCTCCCAACATGTTCTCGATGGTTTTGAAATTCTTTTGATTTAACATTCCAGCCTGTTTTACTTATCTTACATGTTTTGAACAGTGCATATGGTTTCTTCGTTTTACTATGTAACTTTAACAATCAGTTACGCAAGATATTTAGTTTAATAAATCATGTCTTACATGATCATTTTTTTAAATATTTTTATGCAGTTTATTTTGACACTAACAATACTTAACATTACTCAAAAAATATGTGTAAGTGAACATTTATCAAAATATTCAACTGAGTTAAATTATCAATAATTTTTTAATAATTAATTTCTGTCTTCATATCATACCATATTAATACAGTTTTAACCCATAAATTTTAATTGTGCACAGAATAAATGGCTTATAACACACTAATACAATCTTAATAGAATAAAATAATTAAATCTTAATATGGATTTGTATTTTATAAGAAATTTTGTTATAGGACACATGTGCTGTTTTATTTACAAATATAACCAAAATTGGAACTTGTTTATGTAAAAATATTCATAAAGATATTAAAAATATTTTTATCCTAGATATTATTCTTAAGCAATTTATCAAAACTGAAATATTTAATATTCATTTTTATACATATTAACTCAGAAACAACTTTGCTTGCACTAATTTTTAACTTTCATTGATAATTATTATTATAATCTTAAAAATCAAGAAATTGAGTTGTTTATATGAAGGATGGATAGTTTATTTTAAATGAAAAGCAAACTTTAAGAAACATTTAAACAGCATTCTAAATCTATGAAAAGGTATAGAAAATAAGATTTTGTGCTAAAAAAAGGATTTTCTTATTTGAAATGAACCAATGCTAAATATTTTTCTCGAAGAATTAGAATACATTTTTAACTAAAACTGTGTATCTACATTTCATGATTGTGACAATATATTTGATTTATTTAATTTCCAGAATATTCTATTTATAAACCAACATTGGACATTCTACATTAGAAATTTTCAGACTATTTTTGCATTTGAAACTTCAAAATAAAACCAAATTTTTTTAAATTTTGACTTTTATTGAATTTTTAATTTTCATTGAATGTAGGCTCATTCAATGATAAACTTCTTAAGAAATAAGTGATTTTGGAAGAAAATGAAAGAGAAATGTGTATGTACAAAGTAAAGATTATTTCACGCATTGTTTTTAGTATATTATTTCAGAAAAAAAGATAATTTAATCACACATTTTGATGATACCGATTAAAATTGCAAAACGTTTCTAGCAAAAAATCATTGACTATAAAAGTTATGTATTTTAAATAATCTAAAGAATAATGAGATAGAGAAAAATTAATTAAATATCATAAAAAATAAATAAGGATATTAACATTTAGGCTACAAATACACAATTAAGAGATTAATCAACAATTACATTTCATTCTGGTCAACGGAAATAAATAAAAGATGGGATTTTTTTATGAAGGTCATTTTTTATTTGCGTTTAATTATCAAAATTTTTATTTGTAAGCTAATTTAAAGTAAAAACTTTATAATAATGAAAACCAATTATTTCATTAAGCTTGTTAAAGCTGTTTTTTTTTTTTTTTTTTTTTTTTTTTTTTTTTTTTTAAATTTTAAATAATTATTTTTGTTTAAATATTTGTATTCATATATTTTTACTTATTGCGCATTATATACATATATTTTATTTACACACATAAGCGTGTGTGTATGTGCATGTTTACTTTTTAATTTTACTTTAAAACTATATAAATATATGTATATTAATTTATGTTTAAATTTATAAAATAATGAAAAAGTGGAAGAAGTTTTTCATTTTTAAAAATAATAAATCATAAAATAAACTAAAAGTAACTTAAGAGGTACCAATTTTTATCTTGGATTAATTAAGTTTTATATATATATATATATATACTTTTTTTTATCATACTGTCAGAGTCAGTTCCAAATATTTTGCTTTTTGTAAAAAGAAATCCTTTCTTAAAATATCTTATGTTGTTAAAAAAAATTACGCTGTCTGAGAATTGCTCTAGTTATAACTAACATAAAAAAATTATAACACATATCATATATCAAAAAAATATAAAGAAAAAGAAAATTGCTAAAAACATTTAAGTAATTCCAGATTCTAATTCTTGAACTTAAGGTTATATCATCCATAATAAGTAGCTCTTGTGGCGGTAGTTAATTAAAATTAATTCTTGGGTGAATGCGCAGAAGCTTCAACGCTGCTGAATGAACTTTAAAAAAATTAGGTTATTCTAAGAAAGTAGCACATCGTCAATTTATTTCAATTGCACATTAAATATTCCTTTAGGCACAATACAAATTTGCAATGGGTAAGGGTCACTATTTTTAAAATTCATCGTTTTACATTCAATACGCGTAATTTGATACTTAAAATTCTGATTCCTAATTACTTTATTGAGTGTAACTTGCGGAGAATCTCTCGACATATCAAAATATGCAAATTTTAGAATTTTTATGGAGAACATTCACTTCGAATATGCATTAATTAGTTAAAAAGAGAATATTTCCTTTTTTCTTGTTTATTGAAAACACGTGAAAGACGCAACTACACCAACTTGTTTTAATTTACGTTTATTTAAGAGAACCTGTGTGTGACTATAAATAAAATTGTTTATTGATGAAGATATAGGAATTGGAATTGAGATTATTGCTAAAGTAATTACGTAGCTACTTCCTGATAAAAAAAAAGTTTTAATTTAGATTTCATGAACATGGCTTTTATCCGAATGGATATTAGAAAGAATACACTTATTCAAACTTCGTTTTCTAGTGTAAACTCTTATGGAATCTAAACAGCTGAGGATATCGTTTGACTTTAAAAACTATTTTATATTTGATATTTTAAAAAACATGCGTGTGCACTATATCTTAGTGTGACCTATCATCATACATGAGTTAGAATGAAGTAAGTAACAATAAATGCTAAAAAGTGTCAACTTAACAAAGTGATAATTTTTACACATTAAACTGAAAGTGTAATAAATTCAAAAATCAAGTTCAAGAAAGTGTTAAGCTAACATAAAATATGGAATTTTATTCGTACTGGAATATTTTTCATGAATATAAATTGACTGCCAATTGAGGATGAGAGAAAATGAAATTACTGAATAATTTCTCGTTGAGCAATTTTTTTCATTTTAAGAAAGATTGTTTATAAAAAGGAATCATAAATATATCATATTCAAATTTGGATCTTTTTTTTTAATCCTCTGAGTAATTAATAATACTTACACAATGCTCAAATATGTGTATTCTCCCGAAAAGAATACTGTACAGATAATCGAATTTCCCACAATAGGTCTAATATATTAAGTGGTTCTCAAAACGCCTTATCTGGAAACATTTTTCAATGGGCAAATATTTAAATACCTTACAAAAATCCCTAGTTGTTAAGCTATCATTATGTAATGTCGAATGTATTTATCTTTGATTTAAAATGCAAATCTGCATAGATTAAAAACTAAATTATTAAAAAATTCAGTATTTTGGTTCATGTTATAACTTAACTCCATCTAAAAAGATAATCATAATGCAATCTCCCCTAAAATATTAAATGAATTTAAAATAATTTAAGAGAAATTTCATTTGTAATTGCTTTTTTTGAATTATTATACTATTGCAAATTTACCCTTATATTTACTAAATAATTTAGAAACATTTTATAATTTAAGTACAGCACTCTCGCATAGAATTGATAACTTTCAGTATTAGAATGAATATCAGTGATGTAAGATGTTTGAACTTCTTAGTATTCGTATGAAAAAACTTTTATTTAAGAAATACAATAGTAACATTTTAAATTTTGATTTAATGTATTCTCAAATGAAATAGAATGCCAAGCTTAGTATAATCAGAAGATATTGAGATAAAATAATTGCTGGTAGATAATTCTACAATTAATGAAACTGAAACAATATTTAATCATTAAAGATGTTCAAATTATCATGAAATTTAGTTTCCTTTGTAAAGAATAAGTACAGCAATTTTACATTTGACATTAAGGTCCAAGATGAAGGTTTTATCCCAATATTCACTATTTTCTAGGTCAATAGTATACATATTTTTAATTGGTCTTTTTGATTTTTGTAAACCTTGGCAGACGGAGGTGAAAATTAATTTTTAAGTTGATGACAACATTCCATTGTTCATAGAATAACGTTTAAAAACGAATTCAAAACGATAGGCAATTTTCTGTGTAATCATGGTTTCTTCAGCCTTGATTTGGTGAGGTCAGACTCTAAAATTCAGTTTGGAATTCTCATTGCACAGTATCGAAACGACTCAGATCGTCGCCACATTGATCTTTAAAAAAAAAAAGAGTTCAAACATTTTTTGACCTTCTTCCACTTGAGTTAAGTCACGATGGAAAAAAAAAAATTGATGGATTGATCGAAATGATTCTCAGTGAAATGGAAAGTGCTTCAGGGTTATTTCAGCAATGTGCTCAACCAAAAATGAAAGAAGATTTGTCATTTCCGATTTTTTTTTTTGCCTTCCCTTATTATTTTCCCCTCTCCATCGACTCTTCACCAACGATAAGATGAGAAAGCTTTTGTTCAATTATGCCCCAGGTAAAGGGAAAAAACGAAAGTGTTTTTATTTCGAAACAGGTCACTTATAGTTCAAGCCTTGAATAGGGAATTGCTGGCATTAAAATGGAAATGCCATGTAGGTCAATTAGTACCAGCGCATCATACATAAGAGAAAAGGGAAATCGCCATTAGTGTTTTCATTTGTAACAAAAAATTTTTTTTCCTTATATCTATTAAGTTAGAAAAATTTAATGACTACTTACTGTTTCCGTGTGTATAATAAAGAAGCTTTTAATTGATCAATCTCCAGATTTTTAATATATTGATTCATATAGGGATTAATCTTAAGAAAAATGATCACATTACAATTTATTTTTAAAAAAAAGGTATCCAATTCAATGTGAAATTCATTGTTTAGAATCCATTGGGAAAAAAATGCAGTTTTTCGTAAAATGTTTCAAGAAAATATACAGACTTAACACTGCGGATAAACAGTTTGTCTCAATATGTTTCTTAAATTTATAAATACTACTTTAGAGTATTTATATCAGTGTCACTAAGATTTAAATTATTCTTTCGAATATTGATATAAAATGATTAATTTATGAATTATTAAAGTAGATAAAAATTCATTTATAAATACTTATCAACATTTTGTCATTTTTCATGGAAGTTTGAAGCTAGCACATGCACACTTTTCTTAAATAATATGAAGAAGAAGTTGTTTGAAAGATATCGATTAAATGCTCTAAAATTTCATAATGATATGTTAAGAAAATATTTGTAAGTTGATAATGATATATATAAAATATCAATGCTGAGTCAAATATTTTATTAGAAGTTGTTTGATATAAAACTGCAGGAAAAAAACAATTATTCATTTTTAATTACCATAAAATTTTTATAGCAATTAGGAAAGGTAAATTGTTTCTGAATGTAATAATTTATTAGTTATAAAGTAATAACTAGAAGTAATAAATTGCTTGCATATTGATATAGTTTATAGTGAAATAAATAAAATTTACCAAGCGTAAATTTATTTAAGTTTATAGCAAGAAGCAATTTTCTGGTTGATCCGTTATAAGCAGTTTCCAAATGTGCATTTCCATTTCTGCAAACTATTCCTGGCTTTATTTTTTAATTGAATTGCAGTGTAAACATATGCAATGATAAATATATTGGGAAACAACTTTAATAGAAAGATTAACAATCTCTCTGAAACTCGTAAATCAAAACAGAGAAAGAAGATATTTGTGGTAGACCCCAAAAATCATCATACAAGATTTCAAATTTCTTTATGATTTGCTTATAATCTACGAATGAATGAATGTATGACCACTTTTGTTTTTAGATTATTGCAAGTAATTACGTCACATGAAAAACAATCACTTGAAGGAAGGTAACAAGATCGTAAAAGATGTCCTTATTCCTAATGAAGTTCTGAAAAGAATTCGATGTTAAAATATTGTACTTAGTATTTCGGGTTCGATTGATAGAATTTCTGATGAAACTTTTTATTGGCTGGCAAGTTTACCAAGTTCAATGCCCGTAAAATTCCGTAAAAGCCTTATTTCATGATTGTGAAAACATATTGAACACAGTGATTGATAATTACTTAGGAAGATTACAAAACTCACTTTTTTTGTTTGCATTTTAAGAAAAAAAATTAGCTCCCACTTAATATTCTTCATAAGTATTTCCTTTATAGAAATCGCAAATCGAATGTAGTGAAAAGGGAAAACAAAAGTAATTAATATGCAAATATTCTTTCATGTTCAACCATAAATATAACTTGTAATGAGTGAGAGTCAGTACTTTTGAATGTAACTTGGAAAAAAATTGGATTATTGACGCAGATGTTATATTTTCTAATGGGATAGATAAAAAAAAATAATTGTCTCAAGTTTTAATATTTTGGATACTTGCTTTTTGTATGGTAATTTTATTCTGTTTTCTGATAATAAACAGTGAATGATAATGAATTAAATGGCCTCATTCGGAGTTTTGAATTTTCTTTTTTAAATTTATATTAATGGAAAAGATAATGACGACAACCAAAGTCCTTTCGCAATATTATTTTTTAATATTTCTCAAAATGTGTTATAATATTATAGATTTTTAATAAGATACATCATATATATATATATATATATATATATATATATATATATATATATATATATATATATACACCTTTGGGGTTTCCCCTAAACGTTATTTGAGTTCTTAACCTTTCAAAAGTAAATTAAAGATAACTTGTGAAAAGCAAGAACTTTTTAAATCATTTATTCACTTATTGTTTCAAATATCCATTAAGCAATAAGTTGCAAATATTATTATTAAAACTTAATACTTGAAAATCACACAAAGAAATTAATGTTTACTTCTATGCTGTTAAATTTTTTTTAATATACAATAAATATTTTATTTAATTTATTTTTTGACAAATGCTTTATTACTTAGCTACAAAAAATCTTCACACAAATTTTTAATTTTTACAACAAGAAATTTTTACAATTTTTTCAATAAGATAAAAAAAAAAGAACTATCCTAATTTATTCATCGTTTGAAAAGTTTTAATAGCCTCAATATGGTGGTATGTTATAGTTTACGCACACAGATGACGCTTCTGATGTACTAATGCATGACGATCTTCTTGCGATGATGCAATCGTTGGCTTTCTGAAGTGTAATAACATATCTCAGAAACCTATGTATTTTACAAATGAACATTTTAATCTCATGGAATTATTATTAATATTTAGAGTATTAAAATTGACTTTATTTTGTATTTAAACATATTGCGTTATCAAAGTGACGCTTATTTCGTGAAAAACGGACATTCTTCATTAAATTTCCATTATTGTTTCAAATGGTCATTCTACTTTAAATTTCGATTATAGTTTTGCCTCCTTTAAATATTCAATACGTCTGAAATTTGATATAAAGTTTTTCATTAATTTTTCATTAATTCCTTCATTTTAAGTTTGAAACGTTAACTATTTACTCCAATAAAAACAAGAGCATCATAAATGAAGGCTAAAGAGATTTTTAAATTGCATTCATTTTAGGAATTTCATTATAAGGCAAGTTTTGAATTTTTTTTCTTGTGTCTTGTTATGTCCCGACACTTTATTAATTTTACATTATATTCAATATTCAAGTAATGATAAGCTCACAAAATGCACCAAAATTATCCTCATATTAAATAAAATTTAAAAAATGATTATTTTTGCATTTTAAATTATAATTTGTTGACGCATTTTTGTAGCTTTAGAAGAAGTTGTAATGACAATTTTATACAGAATAAGAATGACATTAAAATTAAATGATAAAATGTCTAATTTTTAGAGTCTTTACAAACAATACAGTATTTGAGATTTTATCTCAAATAACAATAGAAATTTCTGTCATCAAATATTGTTATAACAAATGTACAGTACTGTCTTGATATACTAAGTTACACGTAAACAGGAATTTTATTATACTTTTTAACACTTAACTGTCCCAAATTATAAATTTGATATTGAAGTTCTAAATCAAACTGAATGTTTCAATTAATTTGTTATTAATATTTGACTATATTTGTGCATGTGCATGTGGTTATCAAAATGTTGGAAACATTTTTGAATAAGATTTATTTCTTAATACGCTACGCAAGAATTAAAATATAACATTAGCTACCAATACTTTTTTAAAATAGAAAGGTATTCAAATAGTATGGTGTAGCTTCATTGAATTTATATAAATGTTGGGTTTTTTTACCAAAGAGTAAGATTACCTCTCAGATTTTCAAAGACCAAATCATGTGAATCCATCATATGGCTGAAGTAAATATGACAGAAACACTACAACCTGTAAGCCTTTCTAGAAGTACGCTGGCTAAAGTCATGACAGCATATATACAGCGTGGCAAGACAATCTCTGACGTGAAAATAAAAGGAAAGAGAAGCTTAGTGAAAGAAACCGATGGCTACTGAAGTGGATTGAAATGCTTAAAAAGCGAACAACTGCAGCAAAAGTGACTGTGGTGCTCAATTAACATTTTGATTCCCAATGCCAATTATATAGTTGAAAGGTATCTCTAAAAACAAAACTTTTCTGTCAGAGCAACAGTTTCCAAGTCACTTATCAAAGATGTCAATGCCAAATGTTATCTAGAGTAATGTCACACTCACAAAACTTGTTGGTGGATATGTGGTAGAAAGTAATATTGTCTGAAAAATTGTCTTTCGCATCTTTGTTTGGAATCACATCTTTCGGTTGTGAAGCATGGAAAGGCATATGTCATGACCTGGGCAGCCATAGCGTGATTTTCTGCTCGACCAATCATAAATCTGGAAGGAAGGATTACTGAGTAGAAGCAGAGAGTAATATTAGCTATGTCCATCATATAATTCACATAAGAGAATTTCAATGAGTATTGAAGCGAATTCTCATGTCTGAAAAACGGATAATTACAAATGATCTCAATCAGCAACTGAATTTTCAAGATAAATTATTACAGTCAGAAGAAAACGTTCGATAAGACATAACAAGTCAGAAGAAAACGTTCGCAGAAGAAACGACAGTCAGAAGAAAACGATTATGCAAAACATACAGAGCAAAGCAGCATCTCCCAAGACATCTGTCACAGATGTTAAAGCTAAATGTTGTCTACAATGGTATAATACTCCCAGAATCTGATCAACTGATAAATGGAACAAAATAATATAGTTTGATGAATTATCTTTCATACATCTTTGCATACAACCGCACGAGTGCATGTTTGGAGACCAACTGTACAATCGTATAATCGTGATTAGCTTCATGAAATTGTCAGTAGTGGAGGTAGATCTACCATCATATGGGCAACTGTGTCGTGCTTTTCTGCTGGACCAATAATATGTTTGAAAGGAAGAACTAATGGGGGAAAATATTTCAAACCACACCGGCCCACCCTATGATGCAAACTAAATCTTCTACAATAGAAACGATTTTTTGGGCTGATTATGGACTCATCCATGGTATGGGACAAGTTTAGTCATGGTTTAATGAACATGAAAATAACGTTAAATATCTACCTTGTTCTGCACAGTCACCAGATAACAATATCATCGAACCGTTATGTTCTATTTTAGAGCGTTTAATACAGAATCGATATCCACCACAGGCATCTCTTACAGAATTTTCTCAATATCTTCTTGAAGAATGGTATATTCTTCTTCTAAGCAACTGTTCAGTGCTTGTATTCATCAATTACTAGACAAATTCAAGCTGTATTATATGCCAAATGCATTCCTACATTATACAAATAAGGGATTACTTATAAATCTTATGTGATCCAATTATTTTTATAATCACCTATATGTTACTATTGCACAATATTCTTTTAAAACGAAAATAAAAATTGAGCATCAGGATTCAGAACTGTTCTCATAATTTCCCACGATATTGAACAACTGATATATTGTTTAGAAAAAGATTAACGGTATTTAAGTATTTCATTTTCCCAAAAAATAAAATTGCTTTTCTTTTACAGTAAGTTAATATTTTATTTTTACAATAATATATAATTACTTGTAGCAAAGTTCTGGTTTGCTTAAAAAATATTACTTTTTATGGGAATCAGTTTTTATTTTTTGTAATAAATATGTAAAATATGAATGGTGATTTTTTATTATTTTCCCCCTTATCTGGTTACTGCAATGAACATATTGGTATTATTTGAAAATTTAATTTAGGAAATCAGGTAAAAGATAAATAAAAATTTCTTAATTATTTAGAATTTTATCTTAAAAATATCGCAAGAAAATTGTATTCATGCCTTTTTTAAGAGATTTAGATTCTTAATTTATCTATTTCCTAAGATCCTTAGGAATTCTCGTTTGTTAATAAATTTAAGGGATATTAAGAAATAAGAGAGAGAGAGAGAGAGAGAGAAAGAAAGAGAGAAAAAGAGAGGATAATATTGTTTTCTTTATTTCATTGAAGCACAGAGAAATATAATCTTATTCTTTTTAATTTTTACTATTAAGGAGTTTTCTTGATAATTTTCCAGCTATAATCGTTTAAATTTTATTCTTTAACGCTCTTTGAATTTTTTTTTTTACAAAAAATATAAAATAGTTTAAAAGATTTAAAAACCTAAAACTTAAAAATTTGTATTGAAATTCATAAATATTAAATTTGAATTATTAAGCACAAAAATTTACTTTGTTTTATATTTTTACGTTACGTTCACTAAATTAGAAACAAATTTTTTTACACATTGTATAATATACATGAGTTTCTTCTAAGGACTTTTAGAAAAGAGACCCTAAAGTTTATATAATAATAACCTTTTGGAATATTTTAAGGCCATCGTTTTATTTCCTAAATTTTAAGATAGATCATAAAAAATTTGAACTAAATATTTATTTCTGGAGATTTTTTTATTATCAACTAAAATCTGCGTTTAGAAGCATAAATAATTAATATTTTTTAACATTGTATATACATTAATACATTGATAATAATAAGTTAGCTTAATTTTATCTTATAGAACAATTTTATTACACGACAACAATGAATTGCAAATCCGTATATCACGCATATGAACTATAATTTGTTAATAAATCATAGTTTTCTTATTGATTTTGATAAATCTCTTAAGCTGTTGTTATTTTGTCCCGAATGTTATATTATATACATATAAGGCTGAAAACATTTATAAATTACTTTTCTTTCATCCATCAAACACTAAGCACTTTGTTCTATTTCACTGCATCATCATTTCAGTTCAATTTCCTGTTTGGCAATCGTCTGCCTTTTTGAAAATAGTTTCAAAATTCATAACTCTTTGCAAGGAAATCGATAGGATTAAATCACTTTCCTCACGACCCATCTTCAGTCTCGTGTTCAAAGTCGGTGAAAATACATAGTCATAAAACTTCCTTATTAATAATGTCGGATATAAATAGGATATATTGTTTCTTTATTATCGAATTCTGGGTGACATGTTTAACTTAGGAAAATGCTATACTATTTTGGTTTTTATTCCTAAACTTATTGTATTGATGTCCGAGGAAAGAATTTATACCTGTGCAGATCACCCAACTCAAGACCTTTTGCCAAGTTTTATTTCATTCTTGTATAGATATATACTCTTCAAATGATCTGATACACTAAGAACCTGTTTTTCTTTTAAAATAAGGTCAGATTTTAAATTCATTTTTGAAAATGTTTTAAGGAGAAAGTAAATATTCTTAATGATTTTACCATGTTATTTATTACGATGATAACAATATTTTATTGAGACATGCACAATTATCACATAATCAATTTAATTTAAATATGGTTTATGTCAGATTAAAAATTTGGATTTAAAAATGTAAGCACAATTGAATTTAAATCCACTCTAGTAAGGTTTTTTTTTTCCAAGTAGAAATTTTATTCAATACAAATTTAATTTCCTTTTACTAACTGTTTAAATTGAAAAACTTTTTTTTTTATGTAAGCAAGTATAATTAAAAATTTTAAGCTCGATTTGTTCACCAGAAGTTGAGTATAAAGTGAATTACAGTATACACATTAATAAATTTGATCAATGTAGTTGTATCCATTTGCTTTAAACTGTATTTGTCATGGTTTTTGATTTAAAATATTTTGTAAATCATATGCTAAGTATTATGTTTTTGAATCCTTATTGATTATAATTCACTAGTAATATCTAATAACCCTTTTTATTACAGATAACTAGTTAAAATTAATTAGTAGAAAATAAAAAAAAAAATTCTTGTTTAGAGATTAAAAAGAAGTGTTTTCGCATACTTATTAGAAATTAAATAAAAATTCAAAATGTAAACCAATGGTTGTATAAAATTATATTTATGAAGAAAGGGTAAGGATTTTTTTTTTAAATTATAGTCTTTTTCCATTTAACAAATGAAATTTTTTAAGTCTCTGTTCGGAAGAGCGTCAATTTTGATAAAGTGATAACCCAACAAGTTTCATTTGATGACCCAACAAGTTTTATTAAATGAAAATGTTCTATTTTTTCATTTATACAGAATTAAACTTTTTTATTTTATAAATATATCATTTACAATAGCATTGTACTGTAGAGTTTGTATTATGGAAATCTTAAAATTATTTTAATTCTAGCTGATTAAGAAAATGAAATGTAAAATACAAATTAAATGATTTAATTTTTTATCATTCTAATTTTGAATTTGAGAAAATTATAATAAATAAAACATTTATTTAAGTAATAATATTCTTTAAATTAATATTTTTGTCGTATTTTCTTCCTATAATTATTTTTATAAATTTTTACAATGATTAGTTTTTGAATGTTATATCTAGATATATAATATAAAAAAATAAAAATTATATATTATTCACATGATATACATATCTATCTATACATGTATGTAAGTACTACATACATATTTACACATGTAAAATTTATAAAAATTGGCATTCACTGATATTATTTTCTAAATGATATCTTTGATAATTTACTTTCGATTTTTTAACATCTTGGAAACTTAATTTTTGAGATTTTATTCGATATAACTTGAACAATTTCATTCGATGCAAAAAGATGAGAAGATAATTGGTACGGTGTCGAGCATTCGGTCCAGTAGTTCGTAGGTTCAATCCTTACAAAATTGACCTGATGGTTAATCCACACAAATACGCATTACAATTTATACCAATTCAAAATCAGCGTCAAAATATCAACCCATTCATAGAGAAATAAAATTTTAACAACGCAATTTTTAACATTTGAATATTCTTTTACGAATTCATGGCAAAGTATTCATAAAGAATTCAGCTTTATATTTTATATTTTCATAAAGAACAGCTTTATGTTTTATTAAAACTTTCATTAAACTGTTTTAGTTATACTTTACATTAAAATTTACTGAAATCAATGAATATTGTGTCGAAGATCTTACTATGAAATCTGATATTGGTACAAGCGCGTTAACAGAATTTCATATTTTAATTTTTTATTTTATTAAACCTTATATTTATTTTTGTTATACTTATTATTACGTAAGAAATATAATAAGTGTATTTTGTGTATGTGTCTGTGCAACAATGCAATAAAAATTAATATTATTGCTTAATATTCAATCTATTTTTTTATCGAAAAATATTTTAAAATAATTGAAAACTTTTTGGCAGCAATTAAAATTTCTCTGTGGTTTTCAATTTTTATGGTAGTAAAATTTTTCGATTTATTAGTTTTTACGAATTTGAAGTTATGACGATATAAGCATCAATTTGATAAAACAAGGACTGTTGTCTAGTATATAGTCATTATGAGAACATTGATTAAAAAATAGATTAAATATTTTTTTAGCTAAGTTTATTTGATTATAATCAAATCATTTTGATTTCAAGTATAATCAAGACTCGTCGTAATCTTGCAAATAGATGAGATCCTCAAGTTGTTGCACAACGCTTCGTCAAGATTGATTTGCGAGTATGTCAATTACAGTAAAAGAATTCGTAAAGAATTCTTACAGAACTACTGTAACATTATTTCTATTAGAACTACTGCAACATTATATATATATATATATATATATATGTATGCAAAAAATTAAAATTAGCGATAGTTTTTTTTTTTTAGATATTTTGATATATAATATATATCTCCCTATATAATAGCTTTTATAATATACAATTTCTGAATTTGTATTTAAATTAATTGAGTTTCAGCAGCTTTCTTGAGCTCAATATAATTTTTTTTAATTAACACAAATATTTTCTTATTTTATAGTATTTAATGAAAATATTTAGGAAATTTTACTTTCAAATATTTTAAGAAAGAAATAGTTCTTTCCCGATATTTTATGCCTGTAAAATAACTTAAAAATTTATATAAATACAGGAACTCATTAGTTTTGTAAAATTATGTCACACACAATTGACAATTCATTTACGAATGTTAATTTTTCTGAACGAAGTGTTCGATAAAAAGTGAAGTAATTTTCTAGAATCTGAGTATTTTAAGTACTTATTGAGTTTTAAAGGGTAGCTGTAAATACTAAGGCAATTGCATTAGAATATTCTTTCGAAGGCATTATGTGTGATAACGCAGTCTTTATATTTCGGTTTTTGTGATTTATTCAACGTAGGTTTATTTTGTAACTCAGTGTAATAATTTTGCTTGTTGCCCTTTAAAGATATATTACATTCAATAAGAATATATGTCACATTTTGAAAAACATGCCACATCTTTGATTATTCGGCAAATTACAGGATGCTTTGCCTCGCCGAAAAAGTCAAAATTGGTAAATTTTGTTTATAAGTGATTATTTCTGTTTTCTAAAGTTCCATAAATGCTTTATTTTCTCCAATCCAATTAAAATATATCTTTTCAATGTAAATCTAAAAATAAATAAAATGTTCTAATGGTTCTAATATGATATATGTAGAATAAAGTTTTCTATCACGATTTCAAAAAGTAAACATTTTTCTAAAATTAGGAAAGATTTTATCCAAAAATAATTAGATTTTTCCTACAAGGCATAATACATAAAAATAATTAAGATTTTCAAAATATATTTTTCTTTCAAATCATGCTTAAAGAAATTACAAAAGTATTTTGTTTGTAATTTAAGCTTAATTCACTTCATGGAGAGAGCTTTTATCTCCAAATAAATAAATTTTTCCATACCTCTTTATATATATTTAACAAAAATTTTCTGTCACACAAAGCTATTTTAATTGGTCAAATCAAGCAAATGTCATTTGTCCTTAGATAGAACTTGCAATTGGGAATAAGTAAGGAGTGTTAAGTTTTTCAACAGAAGTGTGTACTTAAAATAACTTCTAACACTTTTTGGGGAAATAATTTTTAAACAGAAATAATGACTGTGGTTTTGTGAATAGTTGAATAACCTGAAATAGACAGCAACAAAAAATGAATAGATAAAAATTCATCTTAGAATATTTTGAGGTAAGCTTTCGAATAACAAGTTTCCTGTTCCTTAGTGGGTAGTTTTACTTTCTTTCGCTGACCTAGAATAGCATCAAAGGTCTTCCAAGATCATCTTCTTTCGAACTTCTTTTGTTTTTCTTTAACCCGTGAACTCGCCATTTTATCTCGCCAAATATCTTCGGTTGAGTATGGATTCGGTTGAACATCTCACTCAGACAGTAACCCGATGGAAATTACGATATCTTTGTTTTAACTGTATGTGACAGAATGCTAAATATATGTACTCAAATATCAGTTTAAAAATCATTATGGAAGAAGTATTTTAAAAGTTAGAATAAAATAAATGTCCGATATACGAGTTAAAGTGTTTAAAAGATACTTTTGGTTCCATACGAATATTTGGGTGAAAAACATTACATTAAATTGTTGGGTTTCAATTTATTTAATTTTGATTTACAAATAAGTATTAACTTCCATGTATTGTTTTGATATTATTATTTGTATTTTACAGTGTGTTTTTATATTATTTTCTAATATATCAATTTTGCCATTTAATTGAAGTACATTTTCGAATTTATAAATATGATGATTTCCAAAGTTTGAAATGGGGTTATGTATTATGCATAATTACTACTTCGTGAGTATAAAAAATATAAAAACACTTTCATTTTTAAATTATTTTTTTAAATATAAGTGCTAATAGTTTCCTCCAGTTAAAATTATGTAAAAATAATACAAAAATGTAAATGTAATGTTAATGTAAAAATAATACTAAAAATAAATAATAATTTTTGAATAATTACTTTACTTTCGAATTAAATTTAATTCGATAGTAAAGTAATTATTCAAAAATGTATAATAAAAATTATAAGGAAAATTGATTTTAGGATATATGCAAGACATATTTAAACTTGTCATCACACAAAACTAACTTTGTAAGGGTGGGGAATTATAGGTGATTTCGTAAAACAGATATCGCCTAAAAAGACATTATGTGTAACATTTTGGATTTTTTTTACAAATTGCTCATTCGTTTATATATATTTCAAATTGCTTACAATTATTTATATTACTTTATGAAAAACATTTATTATTTTATAATACATTATAAAACAGTATTTACATATGCTGTTTTTAAAAATGATTGATTATTCAGTGATTGTATATTTTTAGCTACAGGAATGAAACACAAGTGCTCCCCATATAAATAATACATAAAAAAGCACAATTTTTTTATGAAATTATTTTTAATGAAGCAAAACCTGAAAAATACAAAACTGAAATTACAAAATGACAATATGAAGATAGTTTTTAAAAAAAAAAACGATGAAGAAATACAATACTTATACTGTATTATTAATTCGTAATACAGAGGCTCATTATGGAATTTTGTTTAAAAAATTTTTAAAAGTTAAAAATTAGTTTTTTTAAGTAGTTGCCTTAAAAGCAATGGAATTAAAAAATATCGTTTTAAATCTAATAAAACGTGTATTATGATAAACATGGAACACTCTCCTTTTTTTAGCATATTTTGTTGGAAAAAAACTAGTTTAATTAATGACTCCAATTTTAAGTTTTTAATAATTTCTGTATCTAGGTTGCAATGACTTTAGTTTATTAGCAATAAATGGACCATTTTTTTCTGTGCTAATAAATTTATATTATTTCACTCGAATTCCAATAAAAATGTGTGACAGAAGTTAATTTTGCTCAAAATTCTAAAGTGTTTTTGAATTCCAAAAAAAATTTTAGCCTCTAATTTTTCATATCCTCAATATAAACATGAAAGATTAAAATTAAAAATAACAATTATTTTTTAATAATAAAAGTTTTAAGAGATTCAGTAATAATAAGTAAAAAGAGAGAGAGTACGCACTTTCCAAATAACATACTTTGTACAAATTTCTTAACACAATGAAAACTATAGATGTACTGTAAGATAGAAATTGCTGCTTTTTAACTAAGGGTATTAGAAGTTAATCCATTTAATTAATGATATTATAAACAAATCAGTAAAATAAAAAGTTGATGACATTTAGAATGATCTAGCTTGATTGCTAGATAAATCTGATGTCTGAACTATGACGCAATATTTTTAATGATCCGAACTATCTGGAATCGAAAATTGAAATGATCCGAATAATTATAGATTTACAAAAACACTAATTTAGCTTAAAATCTTTGAAAGAAAATTTAATCACAGAATCTCTAAAATATTAAAACAGAAACATGTAAACGGTGTAGTATACAGGAAGTTAATAAAATGTTGTCATAAACGTAAGTTTATATTTTATAACTAAGCGTAATTAAAATATTCGTTTCCTCTTATAATTGAAAAAATTATGTAAGTTAAAATCACTTAGAATTTTGATCACATTAATTCTAGCACTTTTATTTCCCTTTTATGACAGGAAATTGTACCTCAATATTTGAGAAACTGATCACCAGAAGATAGTTTTGAAAAGAATAATAATCTTTTAAATTCCTCAAAAGATGATTATCCTCTTTAACATCAATTAAAACCGGAACTTTAAACTTTAGAATTTTAAATCCATTTTTTTTTTTTACAAAATTTTCACTTTAAAAAGGATTAAAAGGATTTTATCATAAAAAATGATGCTAATTTGAAAT
Source organism: Latrodectus elegans (assembly GCA_030067965.1). Classification (NCBI taxonomy): domain Eukaryota; kingdom Metazoa; phylum Arthropoda; class Arachnida; order Araneae; family Theridiidae; genus Latrodectus; species Latrodectus elegans. The sequence continues at coordinate 33,346,539 of CM057816.1, forward strand.
TTAGTAAAAAAAATGTGCTTAGAAAAAATATAAATATAATGAATTAATTCTTCCATCTAAAAATTTTAAATGATTTAATTGTATAATTATTCTCGAATATTTGCATAATTAATCACCTTTTTGAGATCTAATTTATCTTTTTTAAGTTAAGATCAAAGTTTAAGATTTCAGATCAAAGTAAAAATAGGATATATATATGTATATATATATATTTCTTATTTGAAATTTTATCTAGTTCCCTGAAAAAATGGATTAGAAATGTCTCTGTCTGAAATGTTCATCAGTGTTTCATTTTCCTTCAGTTCTAACTGTGAAGTTAGATTGGAATGTAAAATACTGTGAACTAACAGGAAAATAAAGATTGATTTATTTCAAAAAATATTTTAAGTAAGGAGAGATGAAGGGTTGTTTAATGAAAAATTTATAAAAGTATCAATTCTTACATTGATTATTATATTTATGATATATTTTTTATAAAATATTTTAAATTTTTATTATATACTTTTTAAAACTTGTTCCACACTTAATGCAAAATGTGTAAATCAGTGTCAAAGCATTTAAGGAATAAAGAATTAATTGAAGGAATTTTGATAACTATAGAATTTTTCTTTAAATAGTTAGTATACATAATATAGTCAAAAGTTATAAAATAGTTAGTATATATGTAATATAATCAAATATAGTTTATTGAATTTAGTAAATTTTACTTACTGTTAGAATTAGGAAATAAAATTTTTTTCAACAAATTTAAAGCAATTAAGTTAACAATGAAATGAATTTAATAAATAAACAGATACACTTTTATATTTGAATTAAAATATTTTTATCATAAAAAATGTGATATTTACCGGAAAGGACATATGCCTTTTTAGTATTGATTCCAGGAAAGTAAATCATTTAAAAGTAATATTTTTATAACTATTTTTGACTATATAAAGTAATGGTTAAGTTATATAACGCGTAATTACTGTAGTGAGTTGTCATAAGTTGTGCCTCAAACAGAAGTTGATCCGGCACAGATGTTATATAATCCAGGATGGAAAGTTCTGAATTTTTTTAGCGAAGAAGAAATGTTGCTAAGATGATGCATTGTGACGTGCGTGATGACATAAATACTAGGGTTGCCAAAATAGAATTATTGGCTTATTTCTTATAGATCTCCACATCTAAGACATAATAAAAACCAAATTGCCACATACATAAGATAATCCACCAAAAAAGTCACCAATCTCAGAATGTGGCATCCTGGATTATAAGGCATCTGTGTCGTTGACCCAAAAAAAAAAAAAAATTATCAATCTTTTAGTAAATATTGTGATTTTAAATTCTATGTTTTCTATCTCCTTTTAAAATTATGATGCTTAAAATAGGCACAAAAATGTTTATCCATTTAAAAATGAGATACAAATTATAGGCCTAACATACAAAGACACAAAATGAGAAAAACGCATTTAAGTTCACACACATTGATGGAATGAAAAATGAGGATTTTAAGATAACTTTTAAAATAAAGTCATCTAAGTCATTCGAGTTTTTGAGCAGAGAAGAGTATGTTTTTGTCATGATGTCTTTGATGTCGATTTAAAAATGGGTAATGAGAAATTCCTTAGTACTGCTTAACGATTGGTCTCCAGCCGTTATATTGAGTAGATGGTTGCATAGGTATAGGAACGTTTTGACTGTACGATATTGTGTCATCAGGCCCAATTTTCTCAACCTGAAGCCGTTGATCATCGAAGCGAGCTTGTCGCATTACATTTGGCACAATCCTTGAATTTTGTTGAGTGCCATGATGATATCGAGAACCAGTGATGACTTGCAAATTTCTAAAATTTGATTGTAACCGATTGTTCTCATTAATATTTGAAAACTGGGTTTGTATCTGATGACCATTTGTAGGAACATTGAAATTTCTATTGGAGGAAGTTAGACCCTGTTGTTGATAACCAGCACTGGGGGAAGAAGTTTCAAGCTTTTGTTGTTGTAAATTGTATTGTGAAATAGCTTGATTAGTATTGGTGTTTTTGAGTTTAAAAGAATCCCTTTCATTGGCAATATTTTGCTCAGAAGGCTGAAATCGTAATCTTTGCTCAGGAACTTTATTAACTTCTTGAAATCGATAATTGCTTCCGTTATCATCATTTAAGTACTGTTGCGAAAATTGTTGTTGCTGTATTGGTTCTCTATGAAACTGCTGAGGTTGATTCGATTTTCGTTGAAATTGTTGCATGTTTTGAACAGAAATTTGTTGATGTTGGTTTTGTTGTGGTTGCTGTTGAAATGCGCTTTGCTGAGGCTGTTGATATTGATTATTTGAATATTCCCCTCCTAAAGGATTTTGTTGTTGATTTGTTAATTCTCTATCGAGTCCATGATTTCTATGTTGTTCCTGAAATTGTGACTGTTGAACTGTGTTTTGATGAAGTTGTTGATTATTCTCTATTTGCTGTTGGAGTTGTTGTTGAGGTAATATTTGTTGCACTTCAAATGGCTTGTTTGTAGATTGTTGCTGAAATTCTTGTCTCTGCTGTTGGAATGGAAGATTTTGCTGCTGATTTTCTGGAATTTGTTGAGGTCGTTGTTGATCTGAAAAGTGTTGGAGTGATTGTTGGAATTGCTGAGTATGTTGTTGCTGCTGAGGTTGTTGTTGAAATTGTTGTGCATTCTGTTGTTGAACTTGTTGTGTTCGCTCTTCTTGAAATTGTTGTCTAGATTGATGTTCAAATTGTCTTTGAAGTTGTTGACGAGGCCTTAGTTTGAATATTTGCTGAGGTTGTTCTTGAAATTGTAGTGGGTTTACTTGTACAGTTTGTTGCTGAAAATTTTGTTGAAACTGCTCTTGTGGCCTTTGCTGAAATTGTTGATGATTTTGAAACTCTGGCTCTTGTTTTGTTTGTTGCTGTAGATTTTGTTGGAATTGTTGCTGAAATTGTTGATGATTTTGTAAATCTGGCTCTTGTTTTGTTTGTTGCTGTAGGTTTTGTTGGAATTGTTGCTGAAATTGTTGATTTAATTGCGGTAGAATCTGTTTCTCATCTATTTTCTGTTGAAATTGGTGTTCTTTTAATTGTTGCTGAATTTCTTGCTCTTGATTTTGGTTTGTTTGTTGCTCAAGCTCTTCAGGACTTTGATTGTCTAAAAGTTGAACTATAGGTGGTTTATCATTGTTTTGCGTCTGTGTTTCTGGAAATGCAGCTCTCTCGATTTGTTCCTCTCCAGCTCTAAAGAGCTTCGGAATATTTGCATTATTGTTATCACTGGGACTTACATTTCCAAATCTAAATTGTTGAAAATTATTTTGAGCAATCTTAAAGGCTGTATTTCTGTTTTGAAATTCATTTAAAACCATTTGAGATGCAGGACTAATTGTTGTTAAATCAAATATTTCTTGTTCGGCAAAATCTTCAGGTATATTTTGTGCAATATTAACATTATTTCCTTCACTTGCTTTATTTGCATTTATATTCCCAAAATTTTGAGTGTCTGCAATATTTCCATCTTGGAAGTTCTCATTCTTTAAATTTGTTTCATCATCTAATTGCTGTTCATCTACTTGCGATGGACTTCCAGGGAAAATCACTTTGTTGAATATATTTTTCTGATTAACTTCAACAGGTTGTTGAGATTCATTTTCATCTACTGGAGACTGAATATCCCCAAACTGGTTGTTTCCTCTTATTTGCTCAGTTATCCCTGAAACGAAAATTTCACCTTGATTTTGAAAACCGAAAGATGAAGAATCAGTATCTTGCTGTTGCTGCTCAAATTGCTCGGTATCCATATTTTCTACGATATCTTCTTTTGGAAGTGAATCTTCATCCAGAACATTTATGTTATGTCCTTCTTTATTATTGTTAAGATCAGTTAATGATGCATCCGATACTTGTTGCAAGCGAGTTTGGTGAAATTCCCAATTTTCATTTTGTTCGTCACCTGATGTTTGTTTCGTTGAATCATGCTGAACATTTTGAACAAAATCCATTTTTCGATCACCAGGAAGAATTGTATCACTCTTATCTGATAAATAATCAGAATTATCTTGGGTAACATCTTCTGATTTTTCTTGAATGTATACCTCTTGCACAGGGTTCTCTATCCTTGTATTACTATTTCCTTGTGTTGTTGGGAGTGTGTTTCGTTTATTATTAGATGGTATAAATTGAGTTTGAATTATCTCCTCATTTGAAAATTCTGAAGGCTCAGGATTAGAATTAGAAAAGAAATTTTCAGCCTCATCTAAACTTTGTTGGCGGTTGTTTCCAGTCCAAGAATTAAAAGAATTATCTTCCCTTTTAATAGGCAAATTTACATAATTATTATCAGATGTTTTTTCAGGGGCAGTTGAGGTTTGAGTAGCAAAGTCATCATTTTGCACAAATGTTTGTTGTGGTTCGAAACTCGATCCTGATATCCCGGCTTGATAAGCTGTGTTTTCCTGTTCCAGCTGTTGGAAGATTTGCTTCTCTTGATCTAGTATTGAAGGTTCAGGATTGAAGTTTTGTCCATTGCTGTTTGTCTCGTGAAGTTCCTCCCGTGTATTACTTTGAAAACTGAAGCTATTAGACTGTCCGGATAATGGTTGAAAACCTCTGGAAGAAGTATCAGTTTGTTGAGATTGATGTTGTTCTCCTACAAAAGAACCTTCTTGACTGTTTATACCTTGCCCAGTTAAAATTTGGGTTGGACTAATAGCATCAAAATTTGAGTATAGCTCAGCATTAAGGTTGTAAAAATTAGGAGTTTCAGCACAGTTGTAATTATACCACCAATCACAAACGAAATGTTGTTGGTTAAAAACAGTTCCGTTTGGGCAGAGGAAAGAATGATGGAAACCATTTTCTTCACAAAAGTGAAAAACCTGAAAGATAATTAAATATAAGAGCATAAATAATAAAATATTAAACATTAAATTTGAAAATTTAAAACCAAAAGAAGCTTCCTGTCGCTAGAAAAAGAATTTTAGAAGAACGTATTACAGTCATCTTTTCTCACTGATTTTGGTGATTTTGGCGTGAAAAATAAATTTGGAATAATTTGTGATAATAGTATTTACGTAAATTTTTACTTTTGTTTTCTGTTATCCGCACCGGATTTACGTATTATATTTTTACATTTCAAAAATATATGCATACAACAGGAACTAGGTGTTTTTGTGGTATGGTAAATCATTTTTTGAAAAATTAGGCTTTTCCTAATAAAAAGCATAAGTTTCTTGGTTTATACTAAAAGTCTATTTCAATTAATGTACTTTTATTAAAATTAAATTGAAACTATTTTTATAAAAAGATAAATATTTTTAATAGTCTGTAAAAACCATTTTTTAACAAATGATTTATAACTGTTCCTTTTATTGTTTCAGGAGTTTCCAGAAAAAATATCAAATTTTAATATTCATTACATGGAAAATTTTCTTGATATTTTTTTTTAAAATTACCATTAATGTTTTTTAAGCATAATATACAGTATACGTTTTTAAATTTAACATGAGAGTTTTGCATATCTATAAACATACTCCTTAAATTTCAATGATTCATCATCGAAATATATATGAAGTTTTGCTTATTAAATGATAACTAATACCTCAGTTATCATTAAGTTATGAAGCATTCACGAAGCATTCTTTTCAAAACAAAATTTGTGATGAAAATTTTTACTCAATTTCGTAATGTATTTAAACTGGTTGAGAATGGGAAACTATTTGCAACGTCTAACACAAACTGAAAGACTTCTGAGACATTTCGCGGACACATTTTTTCCCTTATATCACACATTAAGTGAGTTTAAAGCTCTTCGAATAGTCATGTAAATAAATAATAAACTTAACGTACATGCACTGTATAAACCACTAAAAATAGATTGCAACCCGATAAATTAAACATTTTATAGTGTCTGCGATTTATATTCTTTGGTGACGCAGCAGAATTATGTGATATTACTCAAAGATATGCTTTATTTATATCATATTCTTCATAAAATACATGTTTATTTATATCATTAAGGCTCGTTTAACAATGTCATATGAATGTCTTCAATGGTTTTTGAGCGTGGTAAGTCAATCTTGTTGCAACAGGACTGCATTACTTGACTTTCGAATACAACTTATATAAAACTTATTTGGCATGATTTACTAGGTTTGTCTGATCTAGCATATCATAAAGACGATTTGGTAGCCTAGCCCTCAAAGTTTTTAATATATTTTCTGGTCATCCGTCGTTCAATAAATAATGTGTATTTAGAATGTTAAAAGGGAAAGTATACCATGCTTATTTTCCCCATTGATTTGGTAATGCACAGTAAGTTTACATTTGTTACATTCGTTTTGTTTTATAAAATATATTAAAGTAATATAATTTTATTTGATAAACTACAAAAGATGACTAAAAGTTATTTTGAACCATTCATTTAAATTAGTTACTTATTCACAATTATTCATATACAGGGTCCGATTTAGAATAATTAGGGCCAGGGGAAAAGAATTTTTTGTAGGTCGTCTTCTGCTTTATTACTACTAACTTTTCATTCAAATTAGGAAAACTATTCTAATTGATTGACAGCGTAAAATAAACTTTCTATTTAATTTGTTATTATGAACCATTCAACCTTTTTCATCTGGGTGCCCAGAGAAACTTCTCAGTATGCTCCTGCTTTAATCAAGCTCTGAAGACATTCTCAACTATCGTTGGTTATTTTTAAATAAAGGTATTGTTTTGATTGTGGTCATTACCATTTGATTCAGAAGGCTATAATAATATATTAACCAATTATAAATGGTAGTCATATTCCCGTAACTGCGTTGATCGTTATTTAGTGATTTTGTAGTATTTACAAAGTTATCCTTGCTCTTAAAATAATAGTTTGTCATTGAATATAGATATGGTATTTCATGATGGTGAAAACAGTTAAAGCATACCTGACAGGAAGATTCCATATCTCCATATATTCCTGCTGGATAAGGTGTTTGGTCACAGCTAAAGGAGGTATCTGGTATTTGATAAAAAATAGGATAATCCTCTCCTGGATTTCCGGGTACTGAATCTCTCAACCAATCAATAGGATTTCCAGATCTGTGAGATACACTGAGATCTTCTTGATTATAGACATTATAACTTGAATCGAATGGTTTTCCTGATATAGGCAACGAAATATCATCCGAGCTTCTTTTATCAGCAATATCAAATGGAATATTTTGAGATATCTCTCCTTCAGGAGAAATATCCGTTTGGAAGTTATCCTGTGGGAATCCATCACCCAAAGTATCATCTTGTTGAGATTTGTCATTGAAATAATGATCTTGTGTTTTTCTATCAAATCCATCCCCATCTTCTGTTCTGACACTGAATAGACTGCCGTGATCATCTGTAATTCCAGAAGAATCCATGTTTTCTTCTTGATGTTGTGAAGAAATGTCAGGTTGATTTTGATTTAAGAATTGCTGATCCTGTTCTCTTCTATCAAAAGGTAACTGCTGTTCAGGAACATACATAAAAGGAGTTTGCTCTTCGTGGTGGAAATTTAAAGGATTGTTATTGTTTTCTCCTTCATATGGAAAATTTTGAATTGCAGTATTTTGGAATACTTCCTCTTGTTGAGGAAAACTATTAGTAAAGCTATCTCGATCATCTTGTTTTCCATTTTCAAATGTGTTATCCTGAGGTAATGCATCATCTGAAGATATATCTTGCCCATCAAAAACTCCAAAATCATTTCGGTTTGGTAACTCCTCTTGCTGTTCTTGTGGGACGTCTTGTTGAAAGGTAACTGCAGAATCATCGGAGCTTGGGTTTTGAAAAATATTGGATGTATAAAACCCATCAGAACCACCTTTCACTCCAGGAATATTTTCGTAGAATGGAAAATTTGCTGGTTCTTGAAAATCCCCAGTTGTTTCTTGTTCGGATTGAAAATTATTAACTTCAGATTGTCCAAAGGAGTCTTCATTTACAGAACTATGAGAAAATGCATCTTGTTGGGCATTTTGATTCTGGTTACTCGTAACAATATTGGAAACAACAGTTTTCCTGAATCCAAATGATTTTTGGGATACCTGGTGATGGCTGTTCGATTGTATCTGTTCAGATGATTCCTTTTTTGTTCCTGTTTGATCACCAGGGGATTTGCTTTGCTTCACATTTTCAGTGTTTCTTGTTTGCTGCTCCTGGTGATTGATTTTTTCACTAAAGGTTTTTACAGTTTCTGCAGGTGATGATGAGTCAGAGGAATCACAGCCAGCATTTCCCTTACAATTGGACACTCCTCCTTTAGACTGAAATCGAGTTCCAAATTGCGCTGTCGGTTTGTCCTCGGGTGGTAACAAGCCAAAAACTTTTCCATCATGTCCGCTTCCATTGGAATTTAATGTTTGTTGCTGAGTTTGGCTTTGAGGGGAGGAATCGGAACGAATACTCTTTATGCTGGATCGTTGACTTTCGGCAACATTTTCATTTTGTGCAACTTTGTTGCTTGGAGTTCCACCTACATTTGAAATAACCGAGTGATTGACGGATGGAAGTTTTCCTGGAGATTTCATTCCGAATTGCTCACTGTTGCTTTTATGGGAGGAATTTGGCTCGAAACGGTGAGTCTAAAGAAAAAATGATTAGTTTTGTTAAATACTCTAATACTAAAGTTAACAAATTTATACCGCACATTTTAGTATATTGTGCTGAAATACATTTAACATTACAAAAAAGGGTTTATAAAGATCAAAGAGCAAACGAATACTCAAACTCGATTCTGGTTTTTAAGAAACAGAAAATTTTTTCCAATGAAGTATATATTATATATGAGAGCGTATATGTCAGGAGATTAACTTTCAGAGATTTAAAATATTAATTTTATCTTTCGCTAAAATTTATCATTAAGTTTTATAACTTAAATTTGAAAAATGCATATTATCTTTTAATTTATAATATTTTCAATTCCTTAACATCACTTGATTGAATTTTATTCTCTTTAATATGAAATATATTAACACACATTTGTTAATTTTTTACATTTTGATCACGATTATAATTTTATTATAATAATTTAGAAATTTAAACAGATTCGCGCTTTTTCATATGTTATTAAACCATGAAAAAATAACGATAACTATTTACTTTTACATTAAGTATGGCGATTAATATAAATTTGATTCACTGGTAAAATACTTTATTTTTAAAACTTTACGTATATAATTTAACTTTATATATACAGATCTTTTTGAACAAAATCAAAAGAATTTAATTACAAAGATTGACAAACTCAAATGAATTTACAAAATGGCCTTACATCATTCTCAACTGAGTAAAAAATAAGATTAATTGTGTATGTAGTTGAGAGATATAAAATCTATGAGATTTCAAATGATATAGTTGTAAAATTCAAAAATAGTGGCCTATAAAAATGGTTATCTCAATCAATATAATAGCTTCCAGTTCTGTCTAATTTTTTTTCCAATGATACCATAAATCATTTCTATACTATAAATCATAAATATTTTATCACATATGGTTAATGAATTAACATGTAAATAATATAATTCCTTTTAATGCGTTTATTTAGTAATAATAATTAACAATGAATTGAATATATTAATTTATGTAAACTTAGAAAAATTATTTTTCAATATCTTACTGGGTATACTTTTATAATCAGAATACTCTAAAGAAATATTTTTCTCACCTATTTTAATTTTTAAAGCATTTTCTATTCATTCTCTAATTTCACTGAATCAAAATGTTACCTACTTAATACTTAATGAAACCGTCATCATTATTTAAAATGATATCCTAATCCTTCAGACGTATAGTAAATAATCTTCTATAAGCAATAATTTTTTAAATTAAGGTTTTATTAATAAGAAAATTACTTTGTTAATTTTTCTGCATGAAAGTATAGTGTTATAAATTTGCTTAGTTTATTTTTAATTTTTTCTCATATCATATAATCACATTAAGAATAAATTATTGTTATAGAAAAAATATATAAAATTTATAAGGATCTTTTCAATTGTTTTTATATAATATAGGATTTTACTTATTAAAAAATAGAAACAGTTTTTACTGGATCAAATTTTCAAAAAATATTATGAACTGTAAACTTTAAAAATGTTTCAACATTTTTTGGCAGTTTTTAGGAAGATAGTTTATATTTTTGCCAAACAAAAATAAATAAAATCTATTTTTTAAATTTATTCCTACAATTTTTCAAAGCAAAATTTTGTCAAAAAAAATCATGAATATTACAAACAATTTCGGTATTTATTGTTAATTATTGTAGAATAATATTCTCAAGAGCTTAATATTAATAATTATACTTGATTTAATGCTACTAATTATATATATATATATTTGTTTACACAATTTTTACCTTGCAAATATTGTAAGTAAATAATTAGTAGCATCAAATTAGTTATGATTATTAACATTAAGCTCTTGAGAATATAATTCTACAGTTATAAACTATATAATAAAATTGTTTTTAAATATTCGTAATATTTCTGACAGAATATTGCTTTTAGAAATTTGTAGCAATGAATTAAAATATAGTTTCTATTCATTTTTGAAATGAAGCAATAATTTTTAAATTAAAAAAATGATTAATAAATAATATCTATGTAGTCAGTTGACTACATAGATATTATTTATTAATCATTTTTTTTAATACACTATGTAGTCAGTTGACTCTTCAGAAATAAAATAAAATATGTAAATAATCGTAATGTGAAAAAGGAAATGAAACTAAAAGAGGTTAAGGATTGCTTAAGAAATGTGTGATTGCTTTCCTAATTGGTTTTGAAAACTCCAAATGACTTTCACTCAGAAAAGATACTCCACATAACCTCTGGACTTCTATCTTTTTCTTTTCGAAGTTTTATTGCTTCTTGAAGCAAGCGGATGTTTTGTATTTCTTCCCTTTAACTTCCCTCCCACACTGTTCAAACAACATTACAACGCGTCTTCTTCCTGAAATTATACCCATTATCTCGACAACAAAAGGTTGTTATATTCAGTAATTACAATGTTCCCATCAATTAATATAAAACCTCGAGAGTTTATTTTTGAAAAGCAGTCCAAGAACACGTTTTTTTTTAACTTGGTAAGAAATTGATAATTGTATTTATTTTGTTTCTCTTTTATCCTGCCTCGTGTCGTTACTAATTCTAAAGACTTCAGGTACAACCCACGCTTGAATATATCTGTAATTTGCATATCACATTTGTATTGCAAAATCACATTTAAAGATTTTTGCAATTTTGTTTCTTCATTTCTTCATATATAAATTTTTTTTAGTTATTAGTAATATTCAAGTAGTAAATATTTGCTATAATATTTGTAAGTTGTTGTATAATTCTAAAAATTATTTCTTTATTTTAACTTTAGTTGAATGCTTTCCCCTCGAAGGGATTTCTATAATTTAAGTTTTATTTGTTCTTTAATAAATATTTTAAATACTGCTATTTAAAATTTGAAAAAGAAAATATTCTTGATAATTTTCTGAATTATAAATGGAATAAGTTTGCTATGCTTTTTAAGATTAATATTTTGTAATGAAATTATACCCATGTTTTCTTAAAAATATTTTAAAGATGCTCATTTAGCATAAAAAAAAAAACAATTTTAATGCCTTTGCAAAGTAAAAATCTTAACCACCTGAGAATATGTGAACTACTTTTTTTAGATAATTATTTTTATATATTTTGCAATAAATTTTGCTATTAAGGGGGTTGTGTTTCTTTTAAAAAAGGTTTGTATTAATTTTTTGATTCAAAATACAAAGAAAAATAAAATTAACTGGAAGATAAAGTTTTCTTTTTAAAATTTATTCGAAATATTATGGATATTTTCTTTTTGTTAATTATATATGTTTTCTCTTTCACGTAAATATATTTTCACTAAATTTGTAAAAAATATTAAATTTTAGTTAATATTTTTTAACTATGAAATTAAAAAAAATAGATGCAAATTTATGATCAGAGTAAGTTATTATATAATTAATTTCAGAAACAAAATATTTTGAATTCTGATTTGCTAAATAAGTTCCATTTTCAATTTAGAAAAAAACACTATTTACATAAATAAATTCAACACTTTTGACAAAATATAAATATATCTTTATTTTGATTTAATATTAATTTCTACAAGCAAATAAGTTCATGTAATTAAAAAGTAATGTATGCTATTCTAATTAAAGTACTCTAGAAAATCTATTCCCATTCAATTTAGTTACATCTTTTTCCTCATTGGTAAAAGTTTACTTAGAGTACCCCTCGATTTTTATGCGATTTTTTTGACGCCAAGATAGGCGCCAAAATGTGAATAACAAAAACAGCACCCTAAAATTAAGCTAGTTAAACAGCTGAAAATACCTGAGTTACCAGAAATGAAATTTTATTGACAATACTTATCGCCAAGTCTTTTGCCTAATAAAGGGTTACCCGCTTCTACACCGAAATCTTATCTTTAATAAATCAACATAATTGCTAAACTGAACAGAATGTTAAGTATATTTTATTTCCACTGAGGATTATTGGTGATAGATATAAAATTAAAATCTGTAAATATTTTTCTATAAAGAAAGCTTTAATACTTTGACAAAATTTAATTTCAGATACTTTTCTTAATAGTCAATTAACACCTAATTTAAAACACTATAATATATTCCTTTTAATCGTAATTATAATGAAACATTTATACTTTAAGTCAAAAATTTAATTTTTTGAAAACAAATTCACAAATTAATGTCAGTAAAGATAATATCAGATTTAAAAATTTATGTAAGTTTCATTATAAAGTATATTAAATTATTGGATTAATTTTACAATATATTATTAAATAAGTTATCATAATTTTCCATAATCGTTTTAAATTATTTCGTTGTTTAAAATACTTCTAATATGAAAATAAAAATTTTAATTGTAATTAAATCTAAATAGAAGTAAATAAATAATAAAATTATGTAACAAAACAATAAAACACACACAAAATTTTTTAATGTATTTTTACAAAAAAAAAAAAAAAAAAAAAAAAAAAATGGAGTAACATAATTTATTATTTTAAAAATACTCATGGCCGCGAAAATAGTATCACTATACCATAAAATACAAATTTCAAATAAAAAAACTAATAAATAAGGACTTATATATTACAAATCATTTTTAATATCTTTTAATTAATTAAGAAATACATAAATCTAAAGAATGTAGTATTATTTTTAAAATATATATATTAAATAAATGATTTGAAAATTCTTACTTTAATTGCAGAAGAAGATGCTAAATAAAGGAAGCAACCTGAAACAATGATCAAAATTTTAATTAACAGAAAATTACAAAAAAATATTTATTAAAATAAATTATGCAGATATAATAATTTTAAAGGACATATTAAACGCTTCTCTCAATTTGTATACAATCTTGTTACTAATTTGAATTTTAAATGAAATTTTGTATAATTTTGAGAATTTGCCTTCTATTTTTTGTAGTAACTTAATCATTCTGGTAACTTTATTTGTTCTGACTATTTGAAGAATGTGGTAAACTATTACCATCGTATATATATATATATATATATATATATATATATATATATATATATATATATATATATATATATATATATATATATATATATACAGGGTGACAACTTTATGCTCTTGATATAATTGTACTGCTTTTGATTGGTTTAATTCATATCCCTCACATCTTATTAAAATTTCATTTGCTTAAGAGATCTAAATGTTAGTAAAACAAATAGTTTTTATTTTCTTATTTGAAATAATATGCCAAACCAGCTACAGCATTGCTTTATTTAAGGCTGGATTAAAGCAAATTCAGATTGTGGGTATATGGCCCACCTATTCACCAGCCATAAACCCAATGGACTTTAGTATTTGGTGTATTCTGCAATCAAGAGTATGCTCTAAGCCACATCGAAATTGGGAATGCTTAAAGGGTATTCTTAAGAAGGAATGGGCTAAATTAACGCTTGATTAACTGCGGCCCATTGCAGAAAATTTTATGAGACTTTTAAGGTTCTGTATCGATGCCCAAGGGAGCCATTTTGAAAATACTCAAATATGTTGTATCTAAGTAACAAATTACTTTCGTAAATTTTTTTTTTGAAAATAAATTCCATGTTTTTAGTTTAATACAATATTTTTGTCAACTATTCTTTTGTCTACTATTAGAAAAACAAATTACGTTTAGTATTAGTTGCATGTTATGTACGATGAAACGCACCTTATTGCAATCAATGAGCTTTCCAAAAAGTCTTTTTAGCAATAGAAAGAACAGTCTTTGAAACACTTTCTAAAAATGTGTACATTAATTTAGAGTTTTTATGAGTATAATTAAGCTAACTTAATGATTTTTATAATCAATAAATAATCTAAATATAACCTACTTTTAATATATTCTAAGAATTTAAAAGTTTCAAACAAATAAAATCATGTGCAATTTTATGTGATCTTAAACTTCTCAGAAATTTAAAAATTGCTTATAAAATTTCTTAAAAATGGTGCAATAATTTCTCTTATTTTTTACAAAATATTTATACAGGAGAAACGCTTTGTATATTTAGATTTTTTTATTTATATTATTCATAATTAATCAATAATTTGTAACAAGTAAAAATAAGTTTTGTTAGTAAAATATTTTGGTTGATCACATTCAATATATTAGAAATTAACGTGTATAAAAAGATCGCGTATTTAAATAATTATTCTTACTGCATGTCTTTTTCATTGATATTGATAGTATTCTCACTATAAATTTTATACAAATTACTATCAGAATAATATTAGCTCTTAATTTATTAAAAATACTTAAATCTGCAGTATAGATGATTTTAATTATATAATTGTTAAAATGTAACAAAATCTAAATGAAATAAAAAAATCTTTTTTTTTGTCGCCTCCAGTATTTTTGTGATGGTTCCTAAGATCGAGTTTTATAATTTCATGTAGATTTCCAATTATCAGAAATATTCAAGTATATTGTAGAAATATAAATCAAAAACTGTTTTGTTGAAAATTAAAGTAACTATTTAACTAAAAAAAACATCAAATTAAAAATTTTAAAAAATTATTTAAGCTTAATTTCAATTAAAGTATAATTTCCTACACAATAGATGAACTTTTAAAAATCGGTTTAAGAGAAAATCGAATAGTTACTGAATTTGAAATTAATAATTAGCAAAAATATGACGAAATTTAACTTCCACTTCAGAAAATTGAATGAAAACTCACTAAAGCGTACTTGAAAGACTCACCATATATCTCCTGAAGTGACATGCTACGAAACAAATCCCAACTTATTATTCAATTTCTTTTTCGCAAACAAAGAAATCTACCTTGATATTAAGTAATAAAAACAAACCCATGGAGGAAAATTTTTAGAAGGCATAACACAGTGATTGTCAATATATAAACGCCTGAAGAAGGCGATAATATATTGACAATCACTGTGTTATTTATGCCTTCTAAAACTTTTCCTCCATAATATGTCTCAAGGGGGAAAATTAAACGAAGCAAGGTATAAATTTCCATCATTTAAGCGTGTATGAAGAAAGCAAAAGCACAGATTCTATCTCTTACTACTCAACAGTGTCTGAAATAAAATCTGGAAGGACTATATTTCCTAGATTTACCATTAACCTCTAATGGGAGTTCAAATTTATTGAAAGTACATTACAGTAATGCTGGAATAGCAAATAAAGTAAAAAATAAATAAATAATAGAATTTAGTTTAAAATATAAAACTTTAAATTTTAATAATACAGATATAAATCACTAATTAATGGTATAGTTGTTACAAATAAGAAATATTATTTGTGCTATATCTTTAAATATATCATTAACAATACTATAAAAAGGGACTAATTGGTAACAAGTGTGAGTAAATCATTAATCAAACTTTTTCTAAGAAAAAGAAACAATGGATTACTTAAGAAAGTAGACTATAGTGATTAATTTGTGTGTGTTTAGCGGTATTTTTAAATAATAAACTTAATTTAGGATAAAAAAAAAGAAAAAATATAAGAAAAAGTTGTTCTGGATTACAACACATAACAACATCAATTATATATGAATAAATATACATAACACCTAATATTCGTAAAAAAAATACTAGGAAATGCATATAAAATTTTATATTAAGGTATAACAGGATTATAAAATGCAATGATTATACTTTCACTGTTTTCTTTTACTCTTTACGGCAAAACAAATAACAATGAAGTTCCTGTTATCAAAAATAAATGTCTTAGTGTTAACAAGATTTACAACAAAATTTGAAATCAATAGCTATTTTTGTGACTTCAGCAAAGGTTCTTTTGCCTATAAAGGTTAAAGAGATTCAAATCACGTTTTTTTTCCTCTTGATGTGGTTCAGGGAGGCAAAAGCCAAAGGCGTTTCGAGTCTTTAACCTACTGGATGACTGTGATAAAAAGTAAATTAGAATAATCTTTATTAGCATAGAAAACCACTTCTTGCAAATTAACCTTTTAAAAATAGGATCGCAATACCATAAACCTGAAGCGATTAAAAGAGACAGTAAACTCTGTTGTTACTGCAATAATAAATTCCATTATCTAATTTTACAGCGATTTACATTTTTGGCAAATCTGACCCGCAAATAAAATGGAACTGTTGAATCTTGAATATTGTATCATGGATTACGTGTAGAATTTTTAATACAGATTTTTTTAATTATGTGATATAAAGGGTTAACTACTATTTAACAATACATTTTGTTGTTCAGTTATTGTTACGATTGTAATAGCTATATTTCAAAACTACATTTTGAATATAAATTGAAAGCAAAAATACAGTAAAATCAAAAATAAGTTTATAGTAATACGAAATACCATTTCATGTCTTTTGAACGATCTCATTGTATTCATGTATATTTATGTTGCATTTGATTTTAAGCTAAAAATAAATCTAATTTATCTCTAAGTTGAGGAATAACAACTCACTATATTTTATGATTAACGAGACAAAAGTCTAAATTCTGATACAGTTAAATAACCATCTGAATAAAATTAGGACACAATGAAAGGAAAATGGGAGGACATGATTGGTGGATTAGGGTGAGGCACACCTAAGTTGTGATTCATAAATTCAAGTTATTGTTGAGATAATATGTACAGTGATTTATATCGTATCGATCCATCTTATTTAATAAGTTTTTAGTTTTCATTCTGCCTTAGCATGAAATACATACAAAATGTGAAGTAATGTTTACTTCAAATTAAAAGTGTCAATTGGA